>OMNN01010653.1:30249-52932 GCA_900302755.1 Chromis chromis
GTAACGTGTCCGCCGCCTCGTTAAATCTCTGTGACCCTGCCACAAGCCTGCCACTCTCCTGGAACTCCTCTGTGCCGCTGCAACTCCAACAGTCCCCCACAGCTCTTTAAGAGTCAGAATAGGCAAGGGAACGAGACCGAATTTGAGATAGAGTTACACGGAAAGACAGAGACAGAGACTGAAAGAAGAATGAGCGCAGCAGCTCTTATATTGTCATTCAGGCAGCTCTGCTCCATGATTGTACTCTACCATAGTAGGCCTCGCTTTCACAACTCGTGCACAGGAGCGATAAGAACACCATTAACATGAAAGGATCTTAATTGAGAGGGGATGCTTCATGGAACGTGGATGAGCCGGGGAGTGAAGGGGGAAACCTTGTTCCACTCTGATAAAATAACCCACACTAAGGAGTAGGGGCTTCAAAGCCTGTCACACTGAAGGGGAGTACAGAGCAGACAGGGGCTCAGGTATGGGGAAAGCCCCCCTTTCCATTTTCACTCTGAGGAAGGAATTGGGAAAATAAGCAAAGGAGGGGGAAAAAAAATGAAACAGTTCTTCATGGGAGAATTGAACCAGCAGGCTATGGGGATATCCATTTCAATGCAAAATATCATGAAGGCAGGAGCAGTCAATTGTTTTGTCACAAACATTCAGCATCAAGGCATGAATGCAGAAGGGAGGGGTTGGTGTACTTTTTGTTTATGAATGTATCTGTGTCTTTGTATTTCAGCCTGCCTACATTAAATTATAAATAGTACGTGAATGAGTGTCTAGAGGCAGATTTCTGTATGTTAGTTGGTGTACGTACATCAGTATGCAGGCAGAATGAGCACAATGAGCTGTGAGTGTGAGTCTGAGAGCACTGACTGCATATTCATGCTGTCTGTATGTGCAGTGCATATTAGAATTTGTTGTGTGCATCGTCGCATATGACTGTGCAGTTTTCATGTGAACGTGAAAGACACGTGCACAGGATCTATGTGTCTCATGTCCTATGCGAACGCTCCGCTGAATAGGTACGAGGGGTGATTAAGGCCCTGCTCACTTGGCTATGCGGGGGCAGTTGCCCTGGCAGTGGCATGGTGATGGATAGCATGGGGTGCCAGTCATTAGGCAGCCTCCTGGCCTCTGGCACTGAGGTTGCACTCTTAAACACTGCCCTCCCCCGCCTGTCCCCAAACACCACTGCTCATTTCAAGGTCAACTGCCTCTGTGGTGCTGTAAGTTCACCTCCACAAGTCACAAGACTTCTTCCTTTTGTTTGGAACCTTTATCGCTCACTGCCAAAGGGTGTGTTTTGGAATGAGGGGGTGGTTGGCTTGTGCCTTGCCTCGTGCTGACACACAGCAGCACAGACATGCACATGCAGTACATGAGCACACATGCGCACACACACTCCGAGGTAAACAAAACCCCACGTCAAACCCTCCCAAAAAGGCAGCAAACAGCCTGAAGCTCCTGTCGAGGTAGCAGAGCAAACCCTTATCTGAACCTGCTTCTTTCTGGGTCGTCTATGACAAACTCTTTGTTTAAATGTTCCCAGTTTAGAATACAGACACCCTAATTGGGGTGTCTGGAGTCAACGCTCAACTTAACTGCTACAGTTCACCGTCTACTGCACCCAGCCTTCCACCAAGTACAACACTGCCTGAGTGCCAAGCTAAAATGATGCCTGGGGTGGGTATCAATCCAGGGGTAAGAACCAGTTTACAGAGCGCTTTCTTAATGTGAATTACCTCAGCTGCCTCCGTCCAAGGTCTGTGAGAGGAATGGCAGAGCAGGGGGCACAGCAGGAGACCCTGATTTAGGGAAGATTCATAGCCCACCTCTATTACCTCCACTACCTAGTGTACTGGCTGGGAGATATGAAAGGCAGAACTTGGAACTTTTGAGGAACAGGAAGAGGCCAGCATGTTTGAGCGTGTTTCAGAGGAAGCCAGGGGCTGAGGCCTGTGATGTTTAATTCAGTAGCACATAATCACTCCGATGGAGTTGAGAGCGGGGCTTTAAATAACTCAGCTTAGAGGGGCAGAACTGCCTCACTCTGGGTGGGGGAATGCACGACTGTGTGTATGTGCGTGTGCACTTGTGTATGTGATTGTGCTGATATGTGAGTGCATTTTGCAATTCTACATGTCTGTGAGTGAGTATGCAAGAGAGTGCTCCGCTATTTTTGTGTGGCTCCTCCCTACTTTGAAATCTTTTATTTGTGCAGTGCACCACAGTAAAAGGTGGAGTGTGTTTGTTGCTGTGCCAAGCGTCTGCATGCATTACAATAAAAGTGCAAAAGGCCAGTATTCTGAGCCTGAATATGGAGGAGCATTCTGGATGCCAAGCAGGCAGGCAGTAAGTCAGGCGGTAAGCCGGGCAGTGAGGCATTGAAGCCCCTTTAGCTGCCACAACTCAACTCTCAGTTTACAGCCTACTTATTCTTCCTAAGGCCCTTACAGAGCACACTACCCTCTCCATTAGTTGTGGTGGTCCCAAGTGAGAGGCCGCTGCCCAGGGGCAAGCTGAGAAAGGGCCATCAGGAGCCCATCCGGCTGCCATAATGGCCTTGGCAGAGCCCATGGCACTGATCCTAATATTCAGTGGCCATCCAGGTGACACAGAGTCACACAAGAGTAAAAGGAGGGAAAGGAAGTTATTGAGCCCTCTCAAACACAGGGAGGATTTAACCGTGTGCTCTGTCTTCATGGCTCTTTTGTTTCTGCCTCACAATAACCTCTCAACCTCTGGCTTTCTTTGAGTCTTTTCCAGTTGCTTGCTCTCTCATTTTCATCTCTTCCTCTCAGGGCATAGTGCAATTCATTTGGAGGAGGAAACACAGCTAATGCCATCTCTCTACTCTCTCTCTCTTCTGCTCTCACTCCCTTTCATATCAGTGCTGAGTCTGATTTGTTTGTGTGCGTTGTCTTTCTCCCGGTGCCAGTCGACAAGGCGTACTATTTATGGGCCTCTGCCCATGTCTGTGTGCGAATCAGGACTTCACAGGAGCAGCCAGGGGAGTGAAATGTGCTGGTGCATTTCTAAACAGGGAGTCACAGGGAGGACTGATGTGTGTCCAGCTGCAAGACAGTCCAACCTGGACACTATCTGCCTCTGCAATAGCTCACTGAACAACAATAGATAACACTGGTTGTCAGCACCAACAACAACTGGAGGTTGTAAGAGAAAACTGACCCCGTCAGGCGTAAACACTCAGAACATAAATGCACATATATGTAGATATGTAGAGACGCATCAAGAGGCTTACGCACAATGACAACAGCAATGGCCACAGGACTGCTGAGCCTGTGTGCTCTGTCAAACATGGTGAGGGGCTCATTATTATTACTGGGCTGGATACTGGAACAGCCCCTGAGCTCAGCTTGGCAAGACCTCTCTCTGGAGACACACACACACTGGCCTCTACACACGCACACACATACACACCATACAAATGGGTAATCAAACGTCTGCCCCTGGGAAAAAAACGCTCAAATGGTTTCCTAGCAACCAATGGTGTGTATTGGGTCCGTATGAAAAATGAAAAATAAAGACAGCGTGCGAGTGTGTGGCTGTGTGCGAGACAGAATGAAAGAATGAGGTTGAGATAAACAGTGCATATTAGAAAGAGATAGAGGAGTTTAGGGGGTGAAGTACGGAGTGGTCAGAGATAAGAAGTTGTGAATGGGATATGAAAAGGTAATGAGGAGACAAAGAGAAAAAGGCGCCATCAGAGGTCTGCCAATCTGATCGACAAACAGCATTTCCCCAGCCTCTCTACAGGGGCAGTGTTGACTGCAAGTTGATCCAAAGAGCAAGTCCACAGATAGTTAAGGTCATGCGAATGTGTTTTCAAATCACAGCTCAGAGAGACATCATCATGGGAATAAATCAGTCGCTTACACACTGTTACAAATATGTAACTCTGCAGGGGAGGGGATTATACAAGAACTAAAGCATAGTCTCTAGGAAATGGCCTAAAACGCAGCATATCACGGCAGGTTCAAATGCAGAGCACAGAAGAATGTGCTATAGCAAAGTCACACAATCAGGTGAGAGTAGCGGTTTGTAAAATTGCTACAGAGCATTGTACAAAGAGACGCAGTTGAATCTCTGGGGCTCTGAAGAGTTTTGTTTTTTTTTTAATCATTGCCAAATATTGTAACTCAAACACAACAAGTCCCCTTTAAAAATGATTCAACAAAAAGACAGAGTTACATTTTATTTGTTTATCTATGCGCAAGCGTGTGAAATGTGAGGAGCAAAGCAGCGTGTAATAGTGTGTGTGTGTGTTTCCATAAGATACTGGTGTGTGTGATTGTGTATGTGCATGTTTGGTACATCTGTCTGTAAAATTGTGTTTGTGAGCTAGTGAGAGGCATACTATCTCCATCCAGCAGCTGCCACAAAGAGGCTTCCCAAAACAAGCGCAGGGCCGTGACAGAGACGGAGCGACCGCAGCCTTCTGGTGGTGTAATAGGAAATTAATTGAGACCATCAATATGGTATTAATCATTAAAGCACAGGTGCTGAGGTGGCACTTTGCTGACTGCTCTACTGTTGGCAGCACTCACACACACACACACACAGTGAAAGTTTGACCTGCTGTTTTGCAAAAAACGTAGGTGGGGACAAAAAGAGAGAAGTAGAGACAAAGGAAAATGAGAAAAAAAAGGAAAGTCCTCCCATTTAAATGCACAGAGACAGTGGGAGAGTCTATACACACAGGCATCCAAGGTCATTCTTGCTTCGCCTGGAAAACGGTTAGTGTACGACTCTTTTGAGCTCTGTGTGATAATGACTAAATAGTGAGACAGAAATTGAATTGTAGCGGGTATTCCGAAAGGCGTTCAAATCAGAAAATGTCAGGTAAATTTGGAGAAATATTCATCAACTCCCTTGGAAGCCATGTTTCTTATAACACCTAATCCTTTGTGAGGCAAAGCAAAGTGAAGACTAGAGTGCCGGTGTTAATCAGCCAGAGGAGAGCCAAATTGCAGCAACTACATTAAGCCGTTAAGCACACCATGTCTCCAAATTGTTGAAGGTGTCTCACTGAGATGAATGCTTCTTCTTATGAATAATACATCACACACATATACACAGACAACCCAGACACGCACTTTTGTATATGTGTGCATGGGAGTGCACAGACACGCACTTTTGTATATGTGTGCATGGGAGTGCACAGACACGCACGCACAAACACACGCACCACAGTGTGCGTCTCGTACTGCGACAGCTGTGCAGGATGGGGGCGTGTGCTGTGTGGCAGAGTTCAACACTTTCTCCGGACTGAGTGAAGTCCAGCATCAACTGGCCTCCACAGGCACTTTACACCGAACCATCAACACCCCGTGTCTGTCAGTGTCAAGGTTGAGCTTATGAAATGTTTATGATTCAGGAGCTGTAGATAAGACGAAGATTGATCTGGATCGAAAGGCAAATAAGATTGCCAAAGCCCAGAGTCAGCTGAAAAGCAGGCAGAGGGGAGCAGAGAGGGAGAGAAAAAGAGACTAAGAGGAGAAAATGCATTAACACAGGTCTGGCCCTGAGAGAGCGCAGAGTAATGAATACTTCCTCTACACACACTGAATACTGGGGGGAGAATATGGACACACCATCATGACCAGCTGATTGATGTCATGTGTGTGAGTGTGAGCGTTTGTGTGTTTTTGATCCATAGCCCGATTGCCGCCACGCTGGAGACCAGCAGTTCAAGACTACTGGCACTATCCCTGCTGTGTGATATGTTCAAAGGGGGGACACGTGGAATTACGCTTTGAGAGAAAACAGCAGGTACAATCAGGCAATTTGCAGGCCAAGATTTAAAACTTGCAGGATTTACCGTAACTGGACAGGTCTATGTCAGGAGACAAGGGAAAGAACAATGTATGAAATCATGTGAAAAGTGGCGCATGGACACATAAGTACTAGTGACTAGCACTGTGCAAGACAATTGGACTTTATGGAAGAAAAGGAGGCCCTGACTCTCTTCGGTATTGTGGTGATAATGCATCAGCTTTAATTTACGATGTCTAACAATAGAACAAAAGGGGGAGTGATGTCATCAAATAGAGCATTTTTCAAAGGCCAGAGGAACGTGTATGTATGCATTAATAAGTATATTTGTGTGTGTGCATATGGGACAGATAGAGGGATAAGACCCTTTGATGAATCTCCCAGTGGCCCTGGCCAGCTTGCAGGAGCGGAACAGAGCACAGGCCACCAGAGAGTTTGGGTCCGAGCCCTGAGGCCTGTTTTCTCCCTCCCCCTCTCAGCCTGCCTCCCCCTTACCTCCTCTGATCAATACTGACTCCTAATCACTGAGGACAGTATGGTAGTCCTCCCTTCCTCTCATCTCCTCTCTCGGTTTTTCTTCTCATGCTTTTACAACCTCTGCCTCTGCCACGCTATTGCCAGCAAGCATAAATTAGAAGCTCTTGCCTTTTCCTCCATGTGTGTGGATGTGTCCATATGTGTCCCCTCTATGCTTGTGTTAGCCACACACATTCTGCCAGTGTTTCTATGCTTATTTGTGAGAGCGAGTCAGTTTGAGTCTCTGTAAATACGTGAACAGGCTTATACAAGGCTGTTAAAATGTGTGCATGTGTCTGTGTACAACAAGATAAGAGAATATCCTTGAAAAAGCAACACCAACATAAACCCCAGTGAATTATGAGCAGCATGCATAAACTTGAATAATAACACATCCCCTCATTTTTGTGGCTTTATCCCAGTTATCTAATTGCCCATGTCTTTTTTCTTTAATAAACTAATGAATGTGGCCGGGGTGAGGCCTGGAATCATATAGGCAGCAATAAGAAGCACTGCTTTAAACCCCAAACTGCATCAGAACAGCTGAATAATTTGTAGGAGAAATAATTACGGGGCAGAAGAGCAGGCATCAATCCTGGAACACCGACAGTGCCCTCGCTGGAAACTACCTCACCCATAAGCCAAGGCTCCATTAGGTATTGTCTGGGGCCTACAGGCTAATTTGTTTGCATCAATAATACATTCAAAGGATTTATCTAACTTGCAAATGAGTGTTCATTTACTGGTCCAAGAGGCATGGAGGAGAGCAGGCAGCAGGAGAGAAGGTGTGAAAGTCTGAAGCAGCTGGTTGGGGCTATCTGGGACAAAGTTAACTCTTTGCTGGGCAGCAGGATGGTGGTCCATCATATCTACCGGTTAGTTGGCAGAATTCAAAAATGGTTGCTTCTGACATGCTTGGATAACTGCCAGTGTTTATGTAGGGCAGAGATAGGCCAAGGTGCTACTGACCAACCCTTGGAAAGACATTAAAAATGAACCAGATAGTCCCATTACAGTCACAACCTGCTGCACTGAATACTCTCTGATCCAATGCCAGATGATAAAATGACAAAGAGGAGTGTACGTCTGTGTCTCTGTCAGACGAAAGGGCTGTGGCATTCGTGAGACATGGTGGGCTGTCCTTGGGGGACACTGGGATCCCTGGTGCCCTTTGATCTCTGTACCAAGCCTCCCACAGGTGATACCGGGTCGCTCACAGCCAAAAGAAGTGGAGGAGAAGGGGGAGGTTTAGCAGAAGTGAGCTAAAGAGAGAGGGAGAAAAACAGAGGAGACGAAAGAAGGATGGGAGCGGAGGAAGGAAGCTGGCCACGAACATATGTTGCCTCTCTGTGCCAAGCCCCACTGGCTCAGGCAACCCACGCATACGCTGCACTGCTGCTGCTGTTACCACTCCAGCCCTCTCCAACACCAACACCATGGCACTACTTAGTCAAACAAAGCTGGAGAGATGAATCTGGAAAGAGACCGGGTCTCCCCAGTCTCGGTTCTGCCAGGGTAGGGCTGCTTGGCTTGGATAACACAGTCTGATTATACACACACACACACACACACACACACGCGCGCACACACACACACACACACACACACACATTCAGAGCAGTGGCGTTCAGCTGTTTGGCTACCCACCCCCTAAATTTGTGACTCTTCTGGTGTGGGCCGTCATACAACACTGTATGATGAGCTGCGATACGAGAGAGCGATTTTTATAATCTCTTAATGGGATAGTCTCACTTTGATTCACTTTGATTAATTATTGGTGGAAGCTGCAAAATATTAATTTGTTCATACCAAGCTTTAAAACTGAGCAATAAAGTGGGTTATAAAAAAATAATGTTTTGGTGTTTTTTTTCCTGTGAAGTTGAAACACGGTGAAATAATTTCGCAATCTTTCTAGGGGTCTTGAATCAGTTGTTGACAAAGCCAGATGAAGCCAACATGTTAGAAGTTAGCGCCCTGACACAATACTTTATATTATTGATATCAAATTATCTACAGGACACACATCTAATTGGTCAGTCGGCTTTAGTGTTAGCCACTGCTAATCAGACTGCTGTACAGACTGAATAGGAAGAAGGTTTTTGGTACTGACTGCATTTTATTTTTCAATTATTAATGGCAGTTATTGGTTTGGAGATGCTGTGTGTGTAACCGTGTGAGTCAGGACAAGAGTGCTGTAGTTACTGGTTCTTTGATGTTTGATGTACCTCACACCTAAAGGTATCATTAACACCAGCGGTCTAGAAGGTTCAATTCAGTTTTCATTGCTTAAACATTTTATAAGCACCCGACTTAAAAATCACAGAAAGGTCACACTAATATTTCTATACAATGCTTAATAAGATTTTTAAGTTATATCATTTATCTATGAAATATTCTGCGTAATGAGGTGCTTACATTACTTGAACCGTTTCAGTGTGGCTAGGGGGGGTTCCCACAAAATGTTTCAAATAATGACGGGCCGTGTATCTGATTTTTACCATGTTGTTAAAGGAATGGAGGAGGGGTAGGGGGTGGAGGCAGGGCAGGCAGTGATGGTAGGGTGGGATCTGAGTGGCTGTGGAGCAGCGCTGAACATGGCTCCCCACTGGGATTCAAACCAAGGGCAAAAAAGCAGCCACACAAATTCAAATTGCTCGCTGCCACACACAAACACACGCACCCTTTCAGACTCCAGAAATCCACACGAGCCCTCCTGTGTAATAGACCCATACAAGAATGCAGACACACAAACACCCTCAGACGCTGAGATACATAATAACAAATGCTTGTATAACACAGAAATCAAATTCAGGGTTCATCTTGCAATCTGATCCTCACAAACTCAATTCCCCTCTGCTGTCTAGCCACCTCACGTTCCACGCCTTTTCCATGCGAACGAATGGGGTCAGTATCGTCACATAAACATCATCCTCTGCTCTCCCGCACACACACACACCCCCCTCCCCTTTCTCAGTGAATGGATGCTGAGCACTGGTGCATATCTACGCAGGGATGGCAAGGGCACCAAGGAGAGAAAATCAATACTATATCTCACCACTAAGCACAATCCCAACCAAAAGCAGCTGGAGTTTGCAGGTTGCTCCATAAACTGGACGGCTTCATCTGGCTGGCCACTGTGTCGGTGGATTGCTACAGTAATGCACTACAGCACAATGGCCGAGGCCAGAGCCTGCCAGACACAGAGGTACACACACTCGCAGACACAAAAAACGCACATACACAGAGACAAACAGAATGTTCCCAGGGGCTGGGGAAAAGCAACAGCAATGAGAAAAACTCTCATGAGGCAGGAACAGGGTTGACAAACACGCTCTCCTGCCTCACAACCAAGGAAAAGCACCTCTGGACCATTTAGCCCACCCTTTCTGTGTGTGTGTGGATGTACACACTGGTGCACAGACACACACACATGCACACACTCATCTGTACATATACACATGCACGGGCATATACAGAGACGGCCCTTAAAATACCTGTTCTAAAAATAGCAGGCGGGAAACGGGACTGAGGCTATTATTATTGCACACACGTCCTGCCTGGTCCCACCAAGGAAAGGGAAGAGACTAATGATTTTCCTGGTGCAAGCAATTAAAAAACTATTTGTCACCTGCCAGGCTGCATATGACGTTAGGGGCTTTGGCAGAGGACCACAGAGTAACTCCACATATACACACTGTACACACACAAAGTGGGTTGCACCATAGCAAGCAGTCCAGAGGCAGAAATGGTGCATGAGAAACAGGTGAAGCTGGAGGGGCAGAGAAAAAAAAAAGGTATGCAGAGGGGAAAATGAGGCAAGATGGAAGGAAACAGTACTTTGGATAGAAGAACGGAGTTGGGTAAACGGCTGATTTATCCGGACAGGTTAATACCAGGCCAGACAGTGCCTCAGACAGCACACTGCCATCAGGAAGTCATGTAATATTTAGAATCCAGCCAATGAAAGTCATTCTCTCGCTGCTGGGCTCCTGGCTAAAATAGAAATATATATTTCCCCCTCTACCCCACCCAGTCTCACCCCCTAAGAGCACAAGAAGAGAGAAAGTCCGACTCCCTGTCATCCATATCCCTACACTGTCTGTCTCACACTTTCTCTTGGGCTGCCTCCTGAACAGTCTGAAGCATGCAGGTTTGTACACATCCGTTTCTACTGAATTGCTGCAATCTCTGTAGAATTTGTCGAACTGGTACAAGGAATTTTAGCAACCCAAGAAATCACCTTTAATTGAACATCAACATTTTATTATAATCTAATGACTCTGCTACAGTCTGTGCATTAAGAAGTAAACACTGCAAACACAGTTAGACGAAGCAAAGTCTGTCAAAGCTTAGTTTTCTGAAGAGGTCAGAAGTTAGGAAGTTGTTGTTTTTCTTTTTGGAGTTGATGTCTGACCTGTTGGGGTATGCCAGGACTGGGGTTCAACATTTGCAGACCGTATAACCTCTAGAAAGCCACATTTAAAAGAAAAAAACCCTGTAAAAATCAGGCAGCAACGGTGCCAGAAAAAATACCTTAAAAATGTTAAAAAACTGTAAAACAGAATAGAACAGAATAGAATAGCTCTTTATTGTCATTGTGCAAAAAGAAATTGTAAAACAAAATTGGAGGAGCATCTCTCCCCATAGTGCAAATAAATAAATAAATAAATATGCAAAATTAAAACTAGTAAATAAAGAAAAACAGTCAAAGTCTACATATACACAAACACCTGTTGCACTGTCCCATGTTTAAGAATGAAAAATTGCCGGGCCGCCGTATAGCTCACTGAGTTAAAGCGTTACCATGTGGGCGCAGGTCGCCAGCAGCGGTCGTGAGTTCGAATCCGGCTCAACACCCTTTGCTGCATGTCTCTCTCCTCTATACCCCCTTTCACCCTGTCTCACTCTATCAATAAAATGGGAAAAACCGGGTGCTCCGATAGCCTAATGGTTATGTTGCGTGACCCAAGTGCTAAGGCGCAGTGGCTGTCCCGGGTTCAATTCCGACCATGGGCGTTTACCACATGTCCTTCCCCACTCTCTCCCGTTTCCGTCTCTATCCACTGTCCTATCTAATAAAGACATAAAAGGCCAAAAATAAATCTTTAAAAAATTAAAAATGGGAAACGAGTTGGAAACAGGAGAGAGTGGGGAAGGACAAGCGGTAAATGTCTGAGATCGGAATTGAACCCGGCACAGTCGCTACGGCTCTGCACTTGAGTCACGCGACATAACCGTTAGGCTATCAGGGCGCCCCTGTTCTTTGTAGATTTTTAATCTATTATTGAAAAATAAGGTAATTTTACAGCCACAAATTGTAAAAGAATTAATTACTTCAATTTGATTAATTTCAATTTTATATACATAGCACCAGCTCACAACATATGTAATCTCAAAGCACTTCACATAGTAAGGTGAAGTCCTTACAGAATTTGTACAGAGAACAAAAAACAAAACAAAAACTAAATGTCATTTGGAAAGGAAAAAAACAGAACAAAAAACTCTCCTTTACGGGGAAGTACAAAAAAAACTCTGGCAGGACCAGGCTCTAGGAAGGCTGCAATCTGCCTTGACTGTTGGGGTGAGGGTGGAAATCAATTTATAAAAATTCTGATTTTTGATGTGGACATTATTTGGCCTGTTGTTTTTAGGGTTAACTAGAAAATTTGAAAAATAAAATCTGTGATTTTACCACTTATTCTCTTAACAAAGTAGAGGAAATCTGTAAAATAACAGTATATTGTTAAAAAAAAAAAGTTTTATAGTGTACACAATGCTACCTAAAACTTTCCTATCCAGAAATATCCTATGATGCAGCCACAGGGGACCAATATTCAGCTCGGGGGCAAAGGGAAGACACCTATATAAATTGGGAGGGGGTAGTAAATAATGTTAAGACAAGCATTATGCCTCCTTTGCACTACACAGCCTTATCCAGATCCAGCTTCAAGCGTACACTCGGCTGCAGTAATTTACGAGGCAGCTCGTTAACGTCGGGTGATTTGCACTGCTCGTTTGCTCCCGCTCATCTCTACCAAATGATATCATCTTCTACCTCTAATCTTCTAACTCTAATCCCCATTCTCAAAGCACCTCCACCCCTCCCACCTCTTGTTTCCTCCCCTGCTTGCCAGTCCTCCTCTCCCACTCTTCCACAATTTTGCTTTCTCTCTCTCTATCCCCTCCTCTTCCTCCCTCCTCCTCGTCTCAACCTCTGTGTCTTCTCAGGTTTGCGTGGGTGTGTTTTGAGATGGGAGAGCAGACAGAGATAGGAGCAGAGCCATTCCACTGAAGGGTGTGTGTGCGTGTGCGTTCAATATGACATCTACTCAGATCAAAAAAGACTAAAAGAACTCTGGTTTGACTCTGAAGGCTTTATGTGCCCTTGTAGTTACTTTTCCACTGCCCCCTACTGAGAGAGAATGAGTGCAGGCCAAAAAATAGAGAGAGATTTTTCTCAAAACTTGCAGAGGGGAGATAGCTCAGCAATCCTGGGGAGACACAGTGGCAGAGAAAAATAAAGACAGAATTGTGGGATGGGGGTGAGGAATCCAACCAGAACAGAAGGCAGGAGCGAAAAGAAAAAGGAGGAATATTTAAAAGAAAGCACACAGATGACAATGCTCATAACAGAGATTGTTATTGTCAATTAGGGAAAGAAATGGCATTGTTTTTAGCCATAATAAGATACCTTTGAGGCTCCCAGGACTTCACTATTCACTTCAGCTTGCAAATTGATTCGATCACATTGGCCGAATACTTGATCTTTATCTTATATTTTTTCCACAAACAGGCCTTAGTCTCTTCATCCCTGGCCCGCAGAGAAATCAACCTGTCTCAGACCAGATGCAGCTAACACCCTTAGATAGACAGTTTTTCACAATGAAAATTGCCAATTATAGAAATTGCAATCAGAGCTGTTGGTTTGTATGTTGATGAGTGGTAGCTGGTTAAAAGGGAATTGAGATCAATATCTGACTGAATGGAGAGTGAATGATTGTGGTCTTATATTAACAGAGCTTTCATACCAGCTCCTCTTTGCTACTCATTGTCTTTAACATACATTTTCCCTGTCTTCCCCTCCCCTTTTACCTCTATCCTTTCTTTTCCTGGCACATCTTTCCCTATATGACACGTCCAAGTGATCGTGTCGGGATGTCAGCCCTCATCCACGGCTAATTGGGGCTCAGAGGAGTAATCAGGGCAGGACAAATCAGACAGTTCTGGTCATTAGCTGTGACCAGTGCTCTCAGGGAAGCTGGGAGATGCGTGCACACTTCTGCCATCATGCCTGAGCCGGCAAAGTGACATGGGCAGACCTAGGCTTGACATGAGTGAGGATTGGCACAGCACAGGACAGACTTACTGTGGATCCATTGATCTCCACCGCTTCCTACAACACAAATAAACCCGGCTGGTGACACAACACTCAGGGATCTCTTATTATCTAATATGGGAGAGGCAGCCAAAGGTTGCTGAAGAGAAAGCTCATCAAGTACCACACAGAGGATAATATCAAATCAGGATCACGGTTTGTAGCAATACTCTTCAACAAGCTTGTAGGGTTGCAGTTATTATTATCTCGGACTCTGCCTCCCGCTCTGGTTAGTGAGCCGGTTCGCTGTGCTCATTTGAGCTTGCCAGTGGACAGAGAGCAAAGAAGAATAACATGTAAAATATTGGTGTCAATAACAATCTTCAAGTCGCAAAATGTAAACACGGCCATGGCTACTCCTTCTGAAAGCGGGTGCATGACTCTTGAGCAAGATGAATGTCAATTCGC
Organism: Chromis chromis; assembly: GCA_900302755.1. Lineage (NCBI taxonomy): Eukaryota > Metazoa > Chordata > Actinopteri > Pomacentridae > Chromis > Chromis chromis. The sequence goes on from OMNN01010653.1 coordinate 44,339, forward strand.
CTTACTGACAGAGCCCTAACCTTTCACGATAACTGAATTATTTAAGCACCACATACCTGTTGTGGGCCTCTGTTTCTCCGTCTGGGCTAAAGCTGGTTAGGGGGCTGTATGAGTCTATGGCCATGCACGCCTCTTTGGCTGCAAAGTGAAAATGGCAAGACAAATGCAGCGGGGGATTTGTGATAATTGGCCGTGCTGGTGGGCCAGGCGACGGGCCTAGAGAAAAGGTCGCAGGCACTGAGGAACAGATCAGTCTGCCAGGAGGAGAGGAGGCTCAGTGTGCCTCTGGGGTTTCGCTCAACTTCTCTCCCTTTCATCGTATGGGGAAAGAGCGCTCCAGCAGGGGCCATTAATTAAGCACCAGAGTAACCTTCAATTTGTTTAGAGGTCAGAAGCCCCAGTGTCACTGTTTTGGGCAAAGACCAACTTAGAAGCAACTCCGTATTTTCTCTCTGAGAGGAAACAGAAAGTAGCAGATGTGCTCAGAGGTCTAGAAAGAAAAGTTGATAGCGGGGAGAGAGACTTATTTGAATGTTAACGAGTATAGGGAATGGAAAGGGTTAATGTCAGATGCACTGTGTCTGTATGACTGCACAAGAGAAGGAGAAGTGAAGGAGATGAGGGGAGCCACGGGGACATGGCTCACACCCCGACATGCTCGTGAAGCAGCTGTTCTCCTCATGGCAGAGAGAGTGGGGGCCTGCCAGCAGCAGCATGCTGCCGAGAGCACCACGGTCTCCCACCATAGTGCAGTAACAGAGCAGCAAAGTCTGACACACATACACACAAACGCACGCAAAAAGACAAGCATGTGCAGACGCTGACAGATACACAGACACACACTCCCACTGCATATACTGCCACCTGTTCTCCTGCCAGTCCAGTGTCGGGGTTTTGAATTGAACAGTAATGTCAGGTGGTGAAGTCAAATTCATATGCTCTAAATCTGAGTGCATACTCTGTAGAGGTGCATTTCCATTTGATACAAACAACAGCCTGCATAGCTAAAGGCAATTATATTTCTACTGCCTCCGTTTGCCCTGAGGTTGTAGACAGCCAGTCAAACCCTCACCAGGTTTTCCTAACTCTCTACCCTCTCAGTGAAATCAACAGAACGGTGCCCAGGCTCATCCATGATTTATCTCGGTGAAATATTCATTATGTAGCCTTGCATAGTCTGGACGTATCTGATGTGAATCTGGACCTGACAGCTCTGCTCCGTCATCACACATCACCTGGGCCACTCTGAATCCGGCACCTGTCTCCCAGTGCTCACCACAGAGGCAACTAAACTGATCCGAATGAATAGAGGACTCTGGTAGATATAAAGAATCCATCTGTCTGTCTTTAGCCTGCAGGCATGTCCGCTCTGGAGCTAGTGTATCCTGCTTGCACACCGACCGATGGATCAGCACAGCAAAGGAGCTACTCAACATTTCCCATTCAATTAACCGGAGCGAGAGAGGCCTCTGTCCTGACTGATGCCGATGCACAAGACATGATGAGTACATGTGTTGGCCCTTGCACATGATCTGCTGACAGCATTGGCCAGATGTATTGATCGGTAGAGATTGGTGAGCTTGTTATGGGAGGTGAATAGCACGGGAGTTCAAAAGCGCTGAGTGGATTTTGATAAATCAACCGAGCCAAAAAAGAGGAAGAAAAAAAAGTTTCTAGCTGTGATATGGTGAAACAATGTAGGTTTCAACACCACGGACAGCACCGCAGAGCCTACACTGCTCAGGCTTCTCTTTAATCACAAAGTTATCACTATGCCTGTCCAATTAAGTAACCTTTGAATTATTCCATAAATTAAAATTTCTGAAATACTGTCTAATAGCGCTGAAATGATCACAGGGACAACAGTGACAACTCATTTTCCTACATAACACTAATTCAAGTGGTTCCAAAGTCATTATACTCTGAAGGACTAATGTAATAAGAAAAATGTAACTGCAGTGAATGATGATATTAATAATGTATTCATGTGAGACAGAGACTAGAGCAGTGGCCTAAGCTGAGGAAGGTAAGAGGGAGAAAGTGATAGCTGTGAAGAAACAAGGTCGTCAGCATTCCCTCCTGCCTTACTAGTCATTTCATTATCTCATCCCTTTCCTCCTCTTTAAAGTAGGAAAAGCGGGAGAGGCTATTGACCCCTCTCTGTGTTCGTGGCAGGCAGCAGGACAAATGAAGTTTCCCCTCAGACCCCCTCCGTATTAATATCATAATTATCCCCACCTCTGTGCCCCCGCCGGCCAGCACAAACTCCACTGTCTGATTTGATGGAGAGGCACAAGCAGGGAATTACATTCGATTAGCACTAAACAAGAGAAGGGGACACGGAGCAATAGAATCAATCTGTGCCACCAGGACAAGCAAGATCCTTTGCATCAATGAGTGTGTGTCTGTCTGTGTGTGTGTGTCCTGATAGCTTGGACATGGAAAGACTGCGCATAAGTATGTTTAGATATGATTTTAAATATAAGTAACAGCATTTAAAGAGTAGACACACAATGCTCGACTTTTTGTGGCGAGTTGTGGACTTTGTGAGTGTGTTTTTTTTTTTTGTTGGCATTGTTGAAAATACACCATGGAAAAGCACACAGCCCGATTTTTTTTTTCTCCAAATCCACTGAAATTGGAACTTTTTTGTAAGTAAAAAACCCACACAGTCCGCTCTGGGCAGCTCCCTGTCTCAGTAGCAATTTGGATTCATTGTTTGCAACCCCAGATAACTGCGGTGGTACTTTTCTTCAGTCTCAGCCATTTGCGGGGATGGGCCAGACATTCTGAAGTGGTCTAATGCCATAGAGAGGTGGAGGTAGTGTGGCGGGGATGAGCAGATTGAGAGTGAGAGGTGAAAAGAACAAAAGAAAATGAATGGAGTGAGAGAAGACCCCCCTCGCAGGTCTTTATTCCTGTCCCCTGTCTCATTACCCAGGCTTTGACTCAATAAAGAGTGGATAAAGAGTAGATAAAGAGGCACACACCCACTGGCTATAGCCCTCTCCCTAAAACACCTTGCACCAACCTCACTTTGCTTGACTTTCTTTGCTTTTCGCTTTTAGGCTTTCTTGCACTGTCACACACATATCCAAAAAAAATACCCACACATACACAATGTCCCCTTTCTCCCTATTCCATTCTTTTTTTTCTACTTTCAAATCTTTAAATCCATCTTTCTCTCCAACTCTCCCGTCAGTGTGTTTTTTTATCCTAACTTTTTAAAAGTTGTGTCCATCTCACTCTCATTCACAGTCTGTCTACCCTCTCTGTCCTTTGTGTTCCCTCCCTGTTGGTGCTGTGTAATAGGAGTTATTTTCATCCCTGTCTCTCCGTGACTGTGGCCGCTGGATGGCTGAATATTTACATTTTTCACTCACTGGTGACCTTTCCCTGTTGCCGCTCTGGGAGCTCCAGTCTCCTTGCTGCTCTGCTGTTGACAGACTACTGCCTGCAAATCTCATATGGACACAGCAAATGGTACACAGGGAGTCAGGGACAGAGGGTTCAGAGACTGGAGGAAGGTGGAAAGAGTGAGGGAGAGAAGAAGAAGAAAGAGACTGCAACCAGGCGGACTGTCAGTTGTCGGACTGAAAGTGGCTTGAAGAGACAGAGGTGCAGAAGGTCTATCTGCATCTGCAGAGATACGGACTGAGGTGTAATCCTTTACCTCTGGTATCACCGTGACTGTGGTTTCTTGTCAGCACAGATGGTCTGCAATAAACTGCCGGAAAAGAGATGTAAATCTGGGGTTCCAGGAACGCTCGGTGCCAAAGAAAATACATGGTTGCAAATACAAGTTGTTGTTTGGCAGCAGAAGGCACTCTTATCTTTGAACGAGTGGATGTTTTAGTTGCACACATGTAGCTCAGAGATGTGAGAAGATCTGCTGAGCCGTGTGAGGGGTGAGGGCAAAGGATTCACTAACCAGTTGTCCTCAGTTGATGCTCTACAGTAATAGGAAAGAAAAGTTGAGTCAGTGAACTCCTCAAAGTTTGATGAGTGTTTATGTGTGTGCATCTTGCAACCGGCACAGAGAGAGGCTGGAAATGAAGGTTGTACTTTTGAAAACTGAGTGACCCAGCGTGACCCCGGCTCTCTGTTATTTGCTCTCTGTGCAGCATGTACACATGTTACTGAATGTGCACGTGTGTGATTGTGTTGTGTATGTGTCAAGAGTAAGTTTGGACTGACTCTTCCTGGACCTGGACCTGTGTTTCATCCCAGTAATACTCCGTTAGGGCAGACTCTGACTCAGAAGCGTATAAGAAAGACAGGTTCAGATATTTTAAGCCTGTCTTAAAACAATACCATCATGTCCATATGTAAGTTGAAGCAGATTTCATCTTTGAAAATGTTCCTCCTCTCTATACTGGCCCTAAAGAGATCCCTTGTTCTTACAATTCAGTGATGGGAGACAAAATCCACACTCCTCGCTCTGAGCAAATGTGCATTTGAAAGTTCAGCTGAAGCTAATATGAGGATTCAGCAGTCTGGAGTGGTCAAGTGGGCGTCTACCAAAGTTACAGCGTTCAGCAGGAAATTCCCTCTTGGTATTACTATCCTAACACTACAGTTCACTAAGCAAACTGTGGTACCCTACAAGAGGAATTTTAGACCAAAAATAAAGACCACAATTGTAACTTTTGATAATAACCACTTGAGTTGATGCCTCATGTTAGTTTCAGCTTAAACTGTTAGTGCATTTTGTCCACAATCACTTACACTGAAATGATCATAGGATAAGATTTCAGCCAGTATGGAGAGTGGGAGTGATTACAGCCGCCAGTAACTATTTCAATATACATATGGACATATGAGTAAACCATAATAATAGAGAATATGTGGATCTTTCCTCTAAAGGAGCCCTCAATACCACTGCACAATGCCTCCAGAAAATCGACACTAGATTACTTAGACTTTTTAATCATATTCTGTACCTCTAATCATTTGGAAAAAATATTTAAGTGAAAACAACCTAAGTGGCTTTGCTGATTGAAGTCAGAAGAGACAGGCAGAAGCCTGCTTTTTGTCTGCTAGAGTTGTTATTACTGCCTGTCACACACAGTGCCAACATAGCGCGAGAGAGAAATAAACATTTGTTTGACAGCTTTTGTTTGCTGTGGGAACACTAATTATTTTGATTAGTATTTAAGCATTGTTAAGGCCAGTTTTTCTCTTTTGTCTTTTCGCTAGCAGTCTGCTCCCCTGTTTCACTAACATTGAATTGAATGGGGAGTTGGTTAGACTGCAAATGGATATGTCTTCTGGGTCTATTCAGTACAACAGGGATGTTGAGACTCGACAATTCTTGTCAGAAATTATAACTTAGAGAAATTATATTACAGGCACAGTAGCCAAAGTGTATTCATCCCAAAGATACTTTATCTTTACATATTTTATCCAATAATATACTGTATTCAAGACACAGAACTACAGTTGGATAGCTAGATAGAGAGATAGAGAAAAATAATGGAGGCTCCACAAACCCTTATTCTCTGTGCATGTGCTTTATGCTCCCCTAAAACGGTGTGTGTGAATGGCTGTATCAGGCACCTTCCAACAATAATGGCTGCCATGCTAAACGAGACTGATGAGATGTATTGGGTAGGTGATCAAAGGACTACTATTTACAGCCACTCTCAGCCTGCAGACTTGACGACCCACAGTAAGCACACTATACTGTACAGGGAACCTCTTCCATCATGCTTTTACTGCCCATCACTGTGGCTGTTAGACAGGGGAGATGGCAAAGCTTTTAGCAGACTGAGATACCGTCCTCGTGCTGGACGGCGTGTATGGGCAATGCCATCAGAAAAGTGAATGACTGGGAAAGATAAGGGGAAATGGAGGCTGGGGAGAGAAAAGAGAGGAGAGAGAGGGAGGTGGTGGAGGGATAGGTTGATGTCTGCCTGCTGGCTGTCAAAAGAAAATGCTTCGGTTTAATGGAAACTGATATCATGCAGCTCATTCAAGTTCTTCTGGATAGGCAGGGAGAGTCTGTGGGTAAACTAAAGTGTGGTGAAGTGCAAAGGAGGAGAAGAGGAGTTCTTACCTGGAGCAGCCAGTAGCACCTACGGTGGAAGGTGGGGATGATGGAGGAGTGGACGTAGCAGCCATACAAACACTAGAGGGTAGAAGAGAAAAGGGGACAGAAAGAGGACATTACACTACAGTAAAGTGCAGGCAATAGGCTGACCTCCTAGTTGACCATGACAGCTGTGACCCTTGAACCCCTGACCTCTTCCCCCCCGTATCATAACTCCCACATGGACCTGCTGGCAGATGGTCAAGCTATTGTTCTTGAAAACAAAGACAGTGACCTGGAGAAAAAAAAAAGTGAATGAGGTTAACCAGTAAACATCTCAGCACTGTCCCAGCATCACCATATGACTCCTTCCTCCCTTCCCTTTCTTGCTTCCACTTATATCCTGTCCTGCTTGGAAAGAACCCTTGACAGAATGATTCAGGGGCTCCTTACTCCAACCCCCCCTCCGTCACCCCGCAGGGCACCCCAGCACATAACTAAAAGCACAGTGTTATTAATATCCTTATCGTAAACAGATAATACTGTGCCTGGGGCCTCGTTAGAGCTCGTAGAGCTAGGCAGGGCTGATAACACCTCCTGGTATCTGGCAGAGGGGCCAGGAGACATTTTTCACCAGCCTTCAGCAGAGGCAAAGCACCATGCACTGAGGAACAGGAGCAAGGCAGCACTTATCCTCCTTCCATCCTCCATCCTGCTCAATCCTTCTCTGGGAGACTCACGGCCCTGGCTCCCAGGTGACCTAGAGGGATGAATGAGCTTGTGCTTGTTTACAGCAGCAAAAAAGAGTTTACACCACTCTACCCTTGCCTAACCCTCACCAACTACGACATGGGCTGTGCAATACAATATTTGAGGAAGGCAAGGGAAAGGTGGATTGCTCTTAAGACGGGAAGCCTGGCTCTTACAAGAATAAAGCAAATAAGCAGGTTGAGAGAGCCGAGCTTCACTCCAAGCCTCTTCGGGTATCAATGTTTGATTAGAAATCAGGAGAAATCCCAGCTGGCATGATACATACGCGGTTAGTCAGAGTGTACATATGCACACGTGCACCCACACTTACTGTAACACTCAGACACATGCAAATGCACATACTGACACAGCTTAATTCTACAGCAGTTGTATATGTTCAATAGGTTTATCCGGGTTTCAAGAGGAGCTGTGTGAGCGGGAAGGGGTGGGGGGAGGGGGAAAGGTGAAAGGATGACGTTACACGGGGACATTAAAGCACATTGCTCGGAGGACCATGTGATAAATAGGTGCCTTGAAGTGTGTTATGTGCTCGTCTTGTTTAAATAAACCCAGTTAACTAGAGCAGGGCCTGGAGAGGAGGTGAGTCTGTATAAACACTTATTTGCCAATATCAAACTGTCTGATTAATTATACTGGAGCACAGCACCACAGCTACCCAGACTGAGCACATGGATGAAAAGACACTTTATATATCGAAATAAACAAACATCTCACACAGATGTAAAAACACATTTGCGTGTCTGTGTGTATTCAGTCCTATGACCAATTCACAAACAAGAGTCACATCAGCTCTGACTGTTTCTCCAGGTGTTCTATTGTCCTATTCACGTCTATTGTGCGCTGATTTCAATACGACCAAACTCTGCGTGTGAGAGTTTGAGAAAGTGAACCCATGCAGACTGCCTCCTGTTCTTATTTTTTTGCTGTACTCTCATCCATTACAGCTGTCTGAAATAGGATGTATGCCTCCTCCCACACCCATAGCTCTGCCATCCATTACTCTACGCTGGCAACGGACAGACACTTCCTCCCACACCCACAGTGAATTGAACATCACATTACTACAGTCAACTACAACAGCTACCGACTCACACATTTCTACTGTGCTGTTTTGTGAGTATTTATGTCATAAACTGTACTGTGCTGTGCTCTCTCCAGGGATTAGTGATGCAATAAAGTACACTGGTCTATAAGGCATTAAACTGTTTATGCATTTCACTGCAGTCATGTGTTGCAACAGATTTGTGAAAGGTGCTTACAAACAGAAATGCCAACATTCTGTCTTTTCAATTCTTTTAAATTTCAACACCGACGCTGACACAACTCTCCCTTCGCATTCACTTTCACAGCACACGGAAAATGGCAGACTTTTAAATGCTGTTTGTGCGCTAAGAGAATTCGCTGTCTTGTTAATTCAGATTACAGAGCATTTATTAATATATCATGGTTAATACTGCTCTAGCCTAAAAAGCTTGGCCCGCTGAGAGCGAGCTGTGGTGTGTGGCTGTGCAGTTGGATGGTAAAACGCTATGGCATGATCCACCGGATTGACAGGTGGGCCGGTGCAACAGGCCTCTGTGACTAGGGCGACTGGGGAGTGAATAAATTAGCCCCCAGGCTGCTTTCCTTTCCCTCTGTTTACTCCATTTCTCAACCACACAAAGCAGCGTGCCAGACAAACAAGCAGCTTAAAGCATAACACAACTGTTGCACCTGTCAGTGCCGATATACAGTAGGCATCAAACACATTTGCACGCACACGTAAGCTTGTGAACCCTCACTCTCCCGTAAC
>OMNN01010659.1:4386-14763 GCA_900302755.1 Chromis chromis
GATCAAAAGAAAACTTTCTAAAAGCCAACATAGTGAGTTATATCTTGTAATTCATCAGACTGAGAAGATGTGTAAATGATTATAATCAACACAGTTCTTCAAAAATAATACTTCTCCATACAGATTCATCAAAAACACTGACATTTATGCTCAATTTTAGATTGCTGGTTGCTTGAAATAAGCAACTTGACAAACATTTTTCTGACATTTTATAGACTAAATAATTTACAGACTCCCTGACAATTGAAGAAAATCATCAATTACACCCCGTCGACTGATATTAGCAGCTCTACAGTTAAATGTCACCGTAGGTCTAGACGTTCTTGCAGCACTTACAGCAATATCATCCTCGTTCTTCTATTTCCACTGGTGTCAGGAACATGTACCGTTTAGCACATGTGACGAGATCATCCCAAGGTCTGGGGAAGAAACATGGCCGTTCATTATCCATGTATGCAAGGCTCCATTGTTGTGTGGAGGCATGAGGTCAGGATCAAACCTCACTCTCCACATTGCATGGCGCCGGTTGCTCAGGGTCACGCTGCTAGTCAACAAGTATACAGCTTGTCCTTATACAAGACAGGAAGTCATCATTACAAGCCACTTAGAGCCTTTTCTTTTGTATGTAACATTGATTTTGATTCGGTTATCTGAGTCTAGCTTCTTAAATAACCTGGAACATCATCAGAAATGCACAGCAGCGAAAGCTAGCAAACATACGTGTCACATTAAATGCAATATTAAACAGCTGCAACACAAATTGCATATTAAAACAATGTCAGTTTTTTCCCCCATCAGCTGTCGGTTTCACATGGCTACATTGGAAATTGAGAATGTTCATGTTTTATTAATAGACGGAGGCTTTTTGTTTGGCGAACAGGAGGCAGAGATTTGTTTACAATCGGAAGCTAAATGAGGAGATTTGATTGGGTGATTCTTTGTACACGAGAGCATGCGTTTCGGTCGGCTCGCTGCAAACCTGATGCATTTCCACTGACTCTCCTGCACATCGACAGGTGGTTGGTTAGCGAACACAGAGGAACACAGACATGCAGTTGATTACTTTACCTCCTATCATCACATATAGTATAATGTAATAGTAGTGTTTGTTGTTATTCTTAGTATGGTTGTTATTTTGTTGAATTCGAGCAACAATCAGTATTTTTAAAAACTGTAATTTGTTCTTTTACAATCTTTGACTCTGAAAGTACACATTTTTTTAATGTATTTAAACTATTTTAGAGATGTTTGCTGTTCTTTTAAAGAAAAATTAAGTATGTTAAGGATTAAACAAGGGTTAGACAGTCTTTAATCTGTTATTTTACAGCTTTTCTCAGTTTTGTTAATTTTCAAATAATAACTAGTCAAAGTATTAGACTATTCATTGAATGGAAAAAAACAATTAATAACAATAATATCAGGTTGTTGTTGTTTTGTACAGATATTTGCCTTCATTTTCACCATTTATTACAGACTTTCAACCATTTTTTACATATTTTTCTGACACCCTTGCTGCCAGATATTCACAGTTTTTTACGGTGATGATGAGATACCAGTGGTGACATGGCTGAATTAGTCCAACCTGTTTTCCCTCTTAGGGCGTTGAACACCTGCGTTTTGTCAAACTTGCTTGCGTCTCAAATATATACGCAAGGTATCCTTTGGCGTCGCTGCCACTGACGTCTACATCTAGAGTTTTTCCAGTTCAAAACAGCTTTGAGTTTGGACGTTGGCCCTCGTCACTTCGGTCTTGAGTGTTGGATCAGATTTAGAACTAGTAGACACTACACATGGTGATATATTAGTGACCTGCTTATCACGAGGTAGCCCCGCCCTGTTTTATCATCTATTTTAGTCCAAATTAACACCATGCGGTCTTCAAAAAGTCTTGAAACTACCGATTGAGACCATAAACTAATTAGTAAAATGTTTACTGAGGTAACAAATCAAGTGAGAAGTAGGGTCATTTTCTCATAGACTTCTGTATAATCAGACCAGAGGAGTCGCCCCCTGCTGGCTGATAGGGAGAATGCGGGTTTAAGGCGGCTGCATCCATCTTTTGGCAACAGCAATCACACCAACAGAGATCATTAGACTACAGACTCATGGCATCAATTTCTGACGTTTACAGATTTTCAAAGACTATGGTGCACCTCTTTTAAAATACCGCTGTATCGAAGTCCAGCCTCAAGAACAGACTGTTTTCAAGGGGACTAGAAATTAGCTTCAATGAAAACTGCTGACAGTGAGACTCAAATGAACAGAGACCTTGTTTCTTGACAGGATGATGAACACTAGTTTGCTTTTGGCACCTCAAACAAATGTCCTCTCACCTTTATTGTATTTGGGTGGGAGTAAGTTGAAGGACTTTGGAGTGAATCTTGAACCTGCAGGAAGCAAACAGTTAAAAGTTAGAGAAAGAATGCAGTTTGGATAAAACAAGGTCCAGAATCAGCTGGTACAGAAATTATTGTGACTTTTCTTGCACTGACGCCTCGTGAGGGGCTTTTGTCAGCTCAGAGATGTGTTAGATTTGGGTAACCGTCTGAAGCAACTTCCACGAGCATCAATTCAGGCTCCGACATGAAAGGCTGCAACGGGAACACGGCCGATTATGATGCGGCAGTCGGTTATATAATGTCCTGTACGAACCCTGTTCTGAGAAGGGTCAAGTGCGGTGAAACATGCAGCGCCGTCCCCACTCCTGGGACGCCGCGAGCCCTGAGGCGCTGATGTAGGATCAGCCTTTCCCATCCACACTCTGACCTCAGTCCTTGCAAGTAAACATGCGAGCTGACCCCCGGAGCAGGGCCGCGGGCCAAGTCCCACCCACGCCATACACTTACCCCGCTGTATGTGTGCATACTGAGCACATTTTTTTTTTCCCATTGACCCAGATACTCATATTCTTCCCCCAGAGAGCCGCCTCTCTCAGTCTAAGAGAGGCTCATTATTTTACTGGAGTGCCTCCCCTCTTCTTTCTTTTTTTCTCCCGAGGAGGAGGAAGGAGGAAGGAAGTGGGGCAACCTGGTAGTGGTGCTGCACAGGGGTGCGTTCAGGCCCACTCCGGTTCCACGGGGAGGCATACTGGATCCACACAATTAACGCGGCGTAAAATAGAGTCAGCAAATTTGCAGCAAATTATGGTCAGGTTCATTATTACAAAGCTATCCCCATGCGTAATTGCAGCTCTCTCCAAATTTGGCCAACTCATTTGATTGTAAATCACCTAACCGGCCAGTGTTTTTATTAAGTTGCCACAGTGAGGCTTTCTAAGAGTTTGTTTAATTTAATTTAATTTGTATAGCACTAATTCATACACTGTAAAAAAGTGTATTTGAGCTGTAGTTGAAGTAAAGTACTGACTGATGGAGGTTTTGTGGATTCTATCAACATTTTTTCCCTTTAAAACTCAAATTTCGGCAAAACTGCATTGTGCATTTGACGTCCGGATTCTTCTGCTGCGACTGAACCATCATTTTCTTCAAGTGGGATTACAGAGTAAAGACAGTGAGTGAAAATGGTACGTCGAATGACAAAAGCACATTTTACGTTTGGATAAAGCAAATACTCAAGTTGGACAAATTAGAAACTTGATGTTGGTGCATCTAACTTAAACCAGTGGCATCAATTCTACTTGCTAACTTAATTTAGATGAACTCAGTTGTGTGTTATCGATTGAAGCCATTCATCTGGAGGTGCCTCACATACTAAGAAGACCTTACAAAGTCATAGAGAAACCCAAGAAATCCAAGGTTTCCTTTGGGTTCCATTTAGACAAGCAACAGTAGAGAGTAAAACGTACCTTTACCAGAAAGAATCCTTAGTTGTGCATCGAATCATGCAAATAATCAGGAGTCAGTTATTGCTTCTTGAAGTGAAATATCTCAAAGAACCTACAAGAGAAGCTCCTAGAATGCAAATAGCAAAGGTTATCTCATCTTTAAAGGGGTTTTGGAGATGTTAAAACCACTTTTGGCTACAGACCATGATCAAATATAGTGAAAATGGTTGAAAAAAGACATCTATTGGTAAAACTGAACCTGAAGACATCTAATGATGGCTAATGGTTCAAGATGTCTGTGGCTCAGGAGATTAGCTGCAGCGCTACGTGCCACATCATATGTCTTCTCAAAGCATCTCACATACTAAGAAAACCTGTCACGATTACACAGAGAAACCCATCAAATCCAGAGTTTCCATTGGATTCCCTTTGAGCAAGCATTGGGCAACAGTGAGACACAAAAAAACTCCACTTTACCCATATGAAACGTGCGTTTATAAGCACAAAATCATAATTATCCAATGCAAATAACAGGTTAGCTATCTTAGGATGGATCAACAATACACGATTACCAAGAACTGGTCATTGCTTATGCATGTCTAGCAAGTTTTAAGGGGTTAGTAGAATCTCCGTCATCCAGGTCATGTTATCCTGGTAATGTAACAGCATCTTTAGGGTGATTTTTTTTGTATATTATAACCAACTTTAGCTACAAACCTTGGTTAAATATGTTGGAAATGGTTGAAAAGGGATATTTCTTGGTGAAAGTATCCTTGCAGGTTGTTATTATTGTGGTTATTTGTGTAGAATGTGTCTTTCTATCTAAATCTACATGATCTGAGACACCTTTAGTAATGGATAATGGTTAAAGGCATCTATGATTGAGAAGACCTAACAGTTAAAGATCAGCTAGAGCGCTACTGACCACATTATATGTCTTCTCAAAGCAACTCACATGGTACGAAAACCTTACAAAATCTTAGAGAAACCCAACAAATCAAAGTTTTCTTTGGAACAAGCCTCCAGAAGCAATTCTGGTGATGTAATAGCATCTTTCAAGTGATTTTTGTGGATATTAAAACCACTTTTGGCTACATAGCATAGTTAAATATGGTGGCAATGGTTAAAAAAAAAACATATTTAATGGTTATTTATATAGAAAGACTACCGGATGTGTCTTTATGTCTAAATCTGAATAATCTGAGGCACCTTTAATGACGGATGACGGTCGGAGAGCTGCACTGGTTAAAGGCTTCTCTGTCTGAAGGAGCCCGAACAGTTAAAGATCAGCCTCAGCGTTGTGCGCCACGCCTCCCCGACTCGACACCTGGTTCTCCAACAGTCCGTCAGTTGCGCTGTTGCAGAGCGGTTTTTCAGACAGGACCGGCGGAAAGAGAAAGCAGGAGGAAGAAGAAGCGAGAGCGAGGGAGAGAGAGAGAGAGAAAAAAAGCGAATGGGGGAGAGGGAGAGGAGAATGTGACAACTGCTGGATGCGGACAGAGTGTGTGCGGCTGGCTACACTGCCTTTGGGGAGGCCTCGGCTCTTGCACCTGTCCCTCTCCGTCTCCGCGGCCAGCAGGCGCAGTTTTGGGCGACGCTCCTTTATTTATCAGGCGGAGGCGCACAGCGGCGGAGGCGCACACACACACACACTACACACTACACACACACACACACACACACACACACTCACACACACTCAGCTCTGGACGCAGGCAACATGACTTCATCCTACAATCTGGATTTTCTGCCCGATATGATGGTGGAGAGCCGCCTGCTCGTTCCCGGAGACAGAATGTGAGTTGTTTCTCTCTCTCTTATTCCCACTGTCCTGAAAAGCAGCTGTCCGATGTGGGGAAACGCCGCACGCTCCGATATATGTGACCGGAATCGGGGTCAGAATTAGCGCCTGTGCCTGTGTGTGTGTGTGTGATTGTGTTAGTTCTGCCTTGTTGTTATTAATATCCGTCGATAAATTGCGCGCGGTGGGGGGATCGCAGGAGCGCCCGCGGCTCTTATCAGCCAGAGACAGGATGGTGATGAATGAGCGCCATTATGGGGGAATTAACGCCGTGAATAAACCCTCCCGTCCTTTATGGAGCTCTATTATCTGGCTGCACCGTCGGTTGGATCGGCTCAGCACCCCGGTCGGGTTCGACTCCTTCCTCCGGCTTCTCCACAGCTTCGGAGTTGCTTCGATTCGCGGCAGCCGCCCAGTTTCTCCGGCGCGTTTCGGGGACCGTGCAGCCGGTTTCTGGGGGGGAGCGCACCACGCTGAGGGGCTCCGAAAGAGTCCATCTCTGTATTCTCTATTCAAAAAACCTCATTAGAGACAGAATCAGTCACATGAGGCTGATCCAACTCCTCCAGAGGCGTTTTTTTTTAATGTGTGTCTTTATGTTTTGTGCATGTTCTTCTTCCTCACTTTGGACACTTGGATGGAGGAGAAATGGCAGGAAATGTGACCAAAGGGGGAGAAAGAAAAAAAGGGAGGGAACATGCAGGAATGCACGGATCGCTGCTATCCCGTGTGCTTCAATTGGATTTGCAGTAATTCAGTTTAAACTCCGGAATTTCTCGAGCAGGGACAAAGGGAGGTTTTCATGCCCGACATCACGGTCATGTGTTTTCTCTCCACACGCAGCGCATCATGTCCCACTTATGTCCCCTCAGCTCACAGCGCCTATTTGTTGATGGATCTTTTTTTTTTTCCTTTTCTCTCTCCCAGCAGAGAGAGAGAGAGAGAAGAAAAAAAAATGTAGTTCTTCATTTTTTTCCCTCCTTGTGAAGGTCTTTTATTTTCTTCTTCTTTCAGTCAGATGCTGCTACTTAACTTCTGCTGTTAAAACGAGATGAAGAGTGTATAAAAACACACAAATAAGAACCTGCATGGTTGTGTGCATCCATGAGAATATCACCGAGATATTTCATTTGCTTAGACTGATGAGAAATATGACAAAATGTGCACGTATGATTTCAAAATTCGCTGTAAAACGCATTCAAATCACGTAAAGTAGCATTAAAACACGAGATACCATCAAAAAGTGCGACTGTAGTGCCAGAAGGGTGCATGAATTTGCAAAAATCCTGCATCAGTCGTGCAAGATCCATCCTAAACCTCAGCCTCTTTGCTAATTGCATCGTTTTAAATTGCAATGTTGATTCGAAACCTTAACCTGACCATTAGCTAGCCTGTAAAACGTCCACATGGTAGCATTTAGAAGCCGTAAACTCACCATTCAGCACCTCAACTTAACCGGGATCCACTCGGTTTGGACGATCTGGTGATTTTCTATAGGATTTCTACAAATTTTCCATCTATTTAACATAGACTGAGCATAAGAACGTTGCTCTTGGATGAATCTTGGAGGTGTAACTTGTTCCCTAAGCAGAATCCAACATGGCAGATGGAGAACAGAAGCAGCAGAGATGCAAGTCTACACATTTGCTGAGCTTTAATGCGATCGGCTTGTCGGGAGAATTGGGATTCAGATCATGACTCTGTCTCGAAATATCATCATAGGGCCCTTTGACCTAATCATTCACCCCTATTGTTCACTGTTATATAATCATAGAAACAGTACAGCGACGTCTCATGCAGTGTAAGTCGCTATATGTTGACTACTGAGTCATGCAAATGAAAAATGATTCATTATGATAAGACTAGAAATATTTCGACCACGTATTTCAGGTCTACTACAGTATATGCCTACACAACTTACCTGCATCTTCATTTAAGTTCACACATGAGTCAGCAGCTGGATTTCCACCCAGGAGATTTGTGTCTCATGTAGGACCATTATTCTCCTACTTAAATTTGGTTTTAACGTGCTGTTCGGTTGGATTTATGCGCCTAAACTAGGCATTAGGATTGAGGAAACTATGCTGAGTGAGTTGACACTTTCACATCGACAGCTGCGTGTTAGAAGCTTGTGGTTCGGTGTAAGAAAACAGCACAGTTTGGGTTAAAATACAACTTATTTTCGGCGACATATTTGAAGCTTCTCCTCCATTATCTGGGTTAGCAGGGCGTTGAGGCCCACCATGTCTAGTGTATGATTGGTCGGTTGAAAAGAAGCAACAATATTTAGAGTATTTATGATACGTCACAAACAAATGTGGTACAGTTTCCATCAAAACGTGATTGAGAATGGAGTTTAGTTGCATAAGGATGTAATTCTAGGAGACTTTTGGTACCACAGCATCACTATAAACTCCATATTAAGTATTACAGACATGCTGTTTGTAAGTTAGCTAAGACAAATCTGTCTTTTTGGTTGTTCTGCTACCAAAGTTGGGATGATTTCACGCACTCTGGCCTCCAAAAATGATACAAACAAGACAATTTTAGAAGAGAAAATCAGTTTGGTTGATTGTATGACTCGTAAACATATTCAAATTGTTACAAGTGGACAAAACCCCCCACTTCAATTCAATTCAGTTTGGTTTACTGGCATGAATATCAGCCAAATAAGTCTGCCAGGGCATCAGAACATGATAAAAACATATGTTTATATCAATAGGAATACTTTAAATCAGTGGTTCTCAACTGGTCCAGCCTCAGGACCCACTATGTTTCTATTAAAAATGGTCGCGACCCAAACTTTTGAAGTTTTCTGTTCCTATTAACAAGTTAAGGTTTATCTGGGTGTAGTCTCGACGCATTTTGATACAGCTTGGGAAAAGTTTGGCTTATTTTTTTGCTCATTTTGGTATATTTGGACACTTTCGCCAAGTTTTGGGCATATTTTGACCCATTTTGACAGATTCTTGGTATATTTTTGGCTGGTTTTAGCATAAATGTCTCCAATAAGCTGGCAAAAGCAAATCTAGAGGTTAATAGTGGGCAACTACTGGTGTCACCACCACTAAATGTCCTGCTATTGAAAGCAAACTGTGTCATAAGAAACACGTCCTTTAAAATAAATTTAAAAATATACTTTATACCACTACTGCTACTGCAACCCTCTAAAAAATGGCTTCGCGACCCACTTTTGGGTCCCGACCCACCAGTTGAGAACCACTGCTATAGGAGATCAAAAATGCCAGAAGCGGCATCCTCATCCCCTCCACAGCGGTGATATGAAGCCGGGTCGCGCTCTTCACCCCTCCATTGACTCTCTAGTAGTCTATTACCCAGATGCTGTAGTGACGAGGCCACTCTCTCATTAATCAGTGTCATCGGCGTAGAGGAGGACGCCGTCACACCTCCAGGCCGCCCTCCTCTTCCTCCCTCTGCGTCACCAGTTGCAGGGATTTTCTAAGTACTGCGTGTCGCCGGCGTCAGACAGGCCTATCGGTGGCCTCTTATCCAGCCGCTGAGGAGGCGGACAGGTTCAGCCAGATAGCGCTTATGGAGATGACACTTTGTATTTACGCGAACACGCCTCTCGAGCCCGGCTATTTAGCTCCGTGCTCCGTGGTGATCTTTAGATGTTTCTATCATTGTGTTTAAGAGCGCTGTTCTCAAGAAGCAGCAGTGTAAAAAAAAAAAAAAGACATTTGCATTCACCACCTTCACTGGCCTCCACATCATGCTGTTGCTTCTGCTGACAGCATCAGACTTGACAAATATTAGCAGAGATCATGTGAGAACTAAGTGGAACTAACAGTCTAATCTCTCAGAGGCCTGGAAACACAACAAAAGGAGGGTGAAGTGAGAGAATCAGGAAAAATGGAGCAGGACCTCTGGCCTTTGCTTTCCACTCTTACTCAAACTCCGCAGCCTGGGTTGGGGTCTGTCTCTGGGAAATATGTGACCCTCCTCACCTCCCTGTGTCGAAGAAGCCCCACACTGTAAAAAAGAAATGTAAGAAAATGGTGAAAATCAGGCGGTAAGGATGCCAGAAAAAATACATTCAAATGGTGGAATACTGTAACAATGAAAGACAGTAGAAATAACAGCAAATATTCTCAAAATAATCATATTTTATGGTGGCTTTTTTTTTACACTCAACATCTAAATTAATGCTTTTTCCTCTGTGAGTTCACCAGATATAATCTGTAATTTAATAAAAATCTAGAATATAACATCCATCCATCCATTATCTGTACATTATCTGTACGCCGCTTAATCCTCTGGAGGGTCGCGGAGGGGCTGGAGCCTATCCCAGCCAACTTAGGGCGAAGGCAGGGACACCCTGGACAGGTCGTCAGTCCATCACAGGGCCTAGAATATAACAGTTAAAAATATTTATGTGCATAATTTCTCCTTTAGATACCAGAAAATATCACTAAAATAATGAGATTTTTTCGCTGATTTAAATAAAGTAAAAATTGTGTAATTTTATGGTGACACATAGCAAAAGACATTTTGTATCTGTAATTTAACAAAACAGAAAAAATCTGTAAAATAACAGTAAATTCTTAAAAACAATTATAGTGAAAAACATATTTATTTTTATTTATTTATTTTACCCATTTTTAAGTCCTTAATGATATTAAAATGTATTTCAAATATTGGCAGATAATATTTTTTACCGTAAAAAAATAGTGTAATTTTACAGGCCAACATTGTAAAGGAACAAAGTAGTATTTGTAAAAATACATATTTTTTACGTGTACATTATTTACTGTTTTGGCCTGTTTTTAAT
>OMNN01010662.1:5037-27948 GCA_900302755.1 Chromis chromis
ATCATTATATAAATATATGTTAATATATATGAATAAAAATAGTGTCTGCAATTACATTCTCAATTTAAATAAAACATGTATGAATGTCTGTTCACGTGAATCAAACATGAATACCTATTTGACAAAGAAGCTGTTTGCAGTTTAACTTTAAAGAAATTCAAACAATTAGCAATATCTCGCAAGGCACAAAATGTGTTGCAGAAAATACTTTAAAAACACTGCAAACAAAATGCAAACTCTTAAAAATCAAATAAATACTAGGGAGCATATGCTGCTTTAGATTACTTTAAAGACAGTGCAGTGTTTTGAACTGGACAGAATGCAGATAAATCCAAGCAGTTGATTTACAGAAGGCCATTAATAATGAACTGGCCAAGGATCTCAGGTCTACAACTATCCACAGTCGGCATCCTGGGTTTTGCATTTCTGAAGGTAAAACAAGAAGAGAAAGAGAAAGTAAGGTAGTGCATCTCAGTGTAATTTGACAGTTATCTAAGAAACTAACACATATCAAGATTTTCTCATTACCATTAGGCGCTTGTATTTCTTGGACAGGTCAACATTGGTGCGTTCAGGTTCAAAGGGATAAGACCACAAGATGGGGTTCCAGGAGAAACCATACTTCTTTACTCCAGAAAGTAGATACTTCACCTCTTCACGACTGAAGTCCTTCCTCTTCCTTCGCTATGAGTAAAAATAAGAAATGTAGAAGAGGTAAAAATGACACATGCGTATATGCACACTTGACCTAGTAAAATATAACAGACCTACCTTATTATTACATTATTTACCTCCTAGGTGTAGTTCATCCTTTCCTAAGCTATTGATGCATTTCTACATACAAATGGCCTGGTTTCTAAAGCTCTGCATAATCACCTCTAAAACTAATGAAATAGGAGAAAATGTGCTTTCAAAACATCTGATTTTCATTATTCATACTGGAAATGATCTGCTCATGCTGCCTGTGACCAATATTAACAGACCACACTAGTGGTTTTACAAATTTCAGCCCATTAACTGCGCATAAATTACTCTGAGTCATTCCACAGAGCATAGTGAACACATTTTAACTGACAACCCATGTCAGTATATGGCAATAAACTTTTGAGGCTGAACATATGGTCTCTGTGTGTCAAAGGTTTAGTCTCATTGCATGGCACTACTGCTGGTGTATTCAAGAACATTAGTCTGTCTGTGTAGATACTCGGTCATCCAGGTCATAGTAATCCTAAGAGCTTCAGTAGAACGCAAGTGGACTTCTTTTTTTGGTTCTCGAAGGCGTTTCATCTCTCAATCCCAGAGGCTTCTTCAGTTCTTCTTCTAAAGAACTGAAGTGAAACATCTTCAAAGCCAAAAAGTCCAGTTGCCTTCTACTGAAGCTCTGACGAAGAACACTAGTCATATAGAAATCAAAATTTCAATTAAATTAAGTCAAACCATCCGCAGCCCGAAAAGTAAAAGGGAAAACTGGTCTCATTTACTGGCAGTAAACTACACACATTTTGTAAATAAGTTAACTAAAACTAGGAATTAACTTTAAACACTGTAATCCTTAAACACTACTTAAAAACATTAGATAACCTGCTCTAGCTTACAAAAAAGCAGGATCTCTGTGGTTTATTTCTGTTTTAGTAAAATAGGGCATACATTCATACATCTTTTCTTCTTTGTCCTGTGAATGACAATTCAATTTAAATAAATTTTGGACCACAGTATATCTGTTTGCAATATGCAGAAAGTGATGTTAGAAAGCTGTGTTAGGGTTAAATGACTGTCAGTAACTGGGTAAAGGGAAGCTATTCTTTACTGTATATTTCCACATTTAAATCCTCAAATATTTGTATAACTTTGATGCACTGCAGCATACACTGTAATGGCATTAAATGCTTTTGGAAAACCTGGCAAGTCATATATATCAACACGTTTCGGACAGAAAACATTCTTTAAACTCTTACAGTGGAACAGTCGTCCGTTCTAATCTTCGGCTGATCATCCAGAGCATTATGTCCACTGTTACTCCTGCGTCTTCTCTCTGAATTTGAAACATTAAACAGTTTGAGTTTGTACATGTGTTTGTATGAAAAAGAATTCCAGGTTTTACAATTAATTCTGTTTCAAGAACATATCAACTGGTCCCTGACTTAATATCCAGAAAGATATCGTCTTGTCTAATCCTACTTCTTACAAGTAATATTACAGCATTCAGTAAACCTAATACAGCTGCCCTGTAAACAACAGGGGATGACTGATGACAGAAAGGTAGAGAGAAGAGGAGAAATACATCAGAATTAAGACAGAAAATGTACAATGGAGAAAAGAGAGCAGTGGAAAAAACAGCTGAACATGTGAACTGTGCAGTGGAAGAAAAAACTATTGACTCACAAAGTGAGCATTGGAAAAAGCATTTGGCTAAGAGGTAAGAAGAAACAGTAAATCTCAGCATGTCAGCAGTGAAAGACTGCACTATACGACAGTACCTCTGCATTGCAACACTACAGCAACTCTTGAGCTAACTGAGATGATATGAACTGGCAAAACCAAGAGGAAAAGGAGATGCATGGAAAAGCTATTCACAAAATAAATCAACATATCATTTCAATATACAGTATAGCGAATGTAACACAAGTACAGAATACAGTAAATCATAATGTCAAAGCCGCTCCTCATAACCATGTCACTGTCATAACTCAAAAGCGTCAGAATATACAATTTTAATATTTTTCTCTCTCTCTCCCCCCATCTCTCTCATGCACACACACACACACTGTGTTATACAGAGTGTGAAACAGCTTAATACAGCTGTGCAGCTCTGAACCAGCTCTGGCCTGCACTGTGAGAACACTGGCTGCAGTTCAACATTCCTTCTGCTCTTTGGTTTGTCTGCTGCCAAGAACGCTCCTACCACAAACTCTCAATCATAACATTCACACACACACTTAAAGTAATCTACTTAAAATACCGATATCTGATATTGCGTATCTGTCTTCAGGAAGACGCTGCCTTTCTAGGGGAGCCAAGGCTGGACCTGAAAGGAGTGATGGGATCAGCGCTGTTGAATATGGAAAAAGTGTAAGATAGCAGTAAATTATGTGCTGTTGTATAATACTATTTCATACCAGCCCTGTTAAAAGAAGTGGATGTTTCCTTTTTAGCTCCTCTGTATAGTGGAGTCAAAGAGATATCTGTGAAGAAAAAGACATTTAAATTACACATTTACAGAATATTATACATGCATGTCACATCTACATGTAACAATAACAGGTAACAACTTGCACGTATTCACATTATTTGTTTAGCTTTCAGGAATAACTTGTTAACTGGATAGACTTCTTGTGTCATGTCCTGACTTTGTTTCTGAGTTTACTTATATCAGACAGGTTTGGCTTAAAGGATTAAGAACACATGCTGGCTCATGCTCTGTTGGATTTATCAATAGCTGCCCAACACAGGTGTGTCAGAGAATGATAACATCAGTCTCATGTGTCTCAATGCTTACCAGCATGCTTTGAGGCAATGAAGTAATTATCATCAACATCATCATTTTGTGTGCGTCGTCGAGCTATTAACAGTGTTATTGTGAGCTGCATTGCTGTCCATATTGTTGTAACTGATTGATTGAGAAGTGACACCTCTAATTTTAACATTATAGCTACAGTGTTGCCATCAAAATTCTAGAAATAAAAATAGTGAGGCAGATTGGGCAAACCAACGTGCAAATTGTGATATAAGCATGAAATTTGGCATGAATGTTCCTAATAGGTCACCTTTTCAGAAAAAAGTGCTAGCCACAAAAAAAATTCAACATGGCGGCCATCTTGAAAAATGGCCGCCATGTTGAATTTTTTTTGTGTCTTGCAGTGACCTTTTGGAACTTAAACCTCAGTTAAATCATGTCTGCCATAGGTTTAAGGTAAATCCTACAAACAGTTATCTTAGGAGAAATGTAGGTGATTTCTACAGGCACAGCAACCAAGTTCATACTAAACCAGAAGTGCGGTTTAAACTGCAGCTTCTGAGTGATAACTGTGTGTTATTTATTTTAGATTTACAAAATTTTCATTTTAAAGGAATTGTTTTTCTGCTAAATCCCGGTAGACTCATTCCATACAGTGCTTTATAACATTGGAGTGTTACATTTATACCAATTCACTTCTTCCAGAGGTGCTCTGACAGGGAGCTCTGATCATTTCCTGCTCTCGGAAATCAGCTTATTGCAATAGTTAAATACTCTGACTGTGTGTTTCTTGTTTAGGTCATTAAAGTAACAGTTATGAAGTAATATACAAAGACAATAAAATAGTTTGTTCCACAATAAGTGCGAAACCTAAGACAAAGTTCAAAAAGACTACTAGTCTACAAATAGTTTACAAATACAATGGTCTTAAAGTTGTCAAGCAATGAAAGCCTGAGTTAAGCATATTTCAGTGCACCGATGACATAATGTGCATTACAGACAAAGTCTGAAATGTTGCCCACACCCATGTCCTAACATCTGTATATTTCCTGACAATTGCAGTACTATTCAGCCCATGTTGCAGTAGTAGATTAGTCAATGCTGTCCTCACCAAGTTATAATGAGTGGGGTCAGAAAATGCAGAACTAGAGTACACATGCAAGGTTAAGAAAAACAAAAAAACTCAGAAGTCCTCACAAACAGGTGTACTGTAAATGTGAGGACCAACAAAGAAATACATCACTGTGGGGTGTAAATATGGAAGACAGCACCAAGTTTCAACAAGGACATTTTTACAATTAATCATTTTAAATATTTTATTCCTCTTTGAAACTTAGAGATTGATTATAGGAAATGGGTTTGGCAAAAGGTAAACAGTGGTGAAGACCGCAAAGGACTGACAGTTCAGCAAGCAGAAGACTGGGACAACACAGATCAGGAGGCTCTTGAGACAGAATCCAGATGTAGAAGTGGGGAAGCCAGTGACACTAGTGGTTTAGTGTGTTTACCCATTGGGGATTGTGTATAAGAGTGTAAAGAATTGCACCCAAGATGCTCAGTGTGAGGAAAGGTTATGTCACTTCCTACATTAAACTTTGATACAGAGTGCGTGATTTAAAGCACTACAGGGTGTAACACCTTGTGAACCAGCCGTCTGACATAAAACTTGCAAACCTGTTGCAAACTGAGTAGGGAACAATGTCCATCAGCAGCCAGGCTTTAGAAAGAAACCTGAAAATGATACCAATGTTTTAAATAAAACAATAAAAGGGCACATATAGTAGCTGTACCAACATGTAGTGATTAGTTAAATAACACCTCAATCAACACAGTGGGGAATAACCTCATGGTAGCTTTGGGCCTTTCCTTTGATGTAGATTTTACTTGATTGATTATCTGTCCTTATTTGGCAATAAATTGGTTGTTGAGTGGCCTAATATTAGCCTGTTATGTGAGAAAAATTATCTGCAGTGAACCAAATAAAGCAGATTTTTCTGATGCATATAACATCTATCAACTATAGGTAGAACTCCACAGTTGTGGAAAAAAAACCCACAAAACACAAAAAAGCTCTATTTAGCAAAACAATCCATTAGGGCTGAATGATTTCTCTAACAGATATTGGGATTGCAATTTGATTTGCGATTTAATTTTTTGAAGTCCAGCTTCGGTTCAATATTCTCTGTGTAATAGATTTAAAACATGTGATGGCATATATGCGATACCATCAAAAGCATGACTGTTGCACAAGGTGGACAGCGTGAATTTATGAAACCACTGACGCAAGAGTTCAAACCCTGGTTTAGACGCACTGTATAAAATATGTCCTGACTTGCCTTTGCAATTTGCTAATTGCATTTTCTCGATTTCTATTTGAAATTGATTAATTGTTCATCTCTAAAATCAATTCTGTAGTCATGTCCTGCTTTACAGGAACTTTTAGTGTGGTTGGAATGTCCTCTTTGACCAATTAGACAAAAACTACGCCTGCTGGTAAGAAGGATTTCATGTGCAAATTCAATTTAAAGGCCTCTTACCGCTCCAGTTTTCCGAGCATCTTTGTGGCTTTGCTTTCTCTGGGTCTATGCGCTCCACTGTGTTGTCATGGTGTTCTTTCCTCAAAAAAAGGTTGTAGTGACGTATCCTGAATTTCTCTGTGGCCTCTTGGAGAACCTTGTGCATGTCACAGCTGTGGTGGCAAGAGCTTTGGAGAGTCGCAAAAGTACGACTGGTCACTTCCTCAAAAGGTAACACACAACCTGAAGGACACAAAGAACAGTGATACAAGGACTTAACATAAGAATAAAGAACCCTGCAAAAACCCAGTGTTTCCATTGATGCATTTGAATGATTCCTTAAAATTCAAAGGTATAATTACAAGGATGCATATTTAAATGGCCTTATTAAGTCCAAAGAAAGCTTGTACATGTACAAGGCATGTTATACAGAGACAGGACTTTATATCCCTGGGCCTACTCTGTTGCAACTCTACTCAGATTAAGTGACTGAGCTTCTTTGGACCTAAACTATCACCCCAGCCTACATGTACAAACACTCTACAGCATAAGAATAGAATTCTGCTTTATTCTTTGAATAAGAAAATAAAATTCTTTTGTGTAAAAATAAAAGAGTACCGGGTGTCTGATACAATGCACTTATTTGAACTCTCAACATTAGATGATACATGATAATGATGGTGTTTCCTTACCTGGTTCATCCGTACTCAGGCCCATGTCCATTATCTTATTGTTGGTGTTGGTGTTGGTGTTGGTGTGTGTGTGTGTTTTGGGCGTGTGTGTAGGGAGTGGGGTGGGGTATGAGTGTGATCTTGTGTTTGTATGTGCGGGTGGTGGGGGAAGGGTGGGAATGATTTTAATCTGTAAAGCACTTTGTGTTGCATTTTTGTTTGAAAAGTTTTTTATAAATAAAGGTTGATTGATTGATTGATTGATTGATTGACTGATACAACATAGAGAGCATTTCATTGAGGACCACCTTTATATTCTCCTACCTGCACACCGGATATGAGAGACAGACTGTTCCTCCACTGGCATTCGCCCGCCTTCACTCATCTCACTGTGCTGTAGCTCTAAACATAAAAACATATCACTCAAAAACATGTTAGAAACAACACGTTTACTGAAAACAAACATTAAAGCAATGTAGTAAAAGCACAATGGTGTTTCTCTGACCTTCAATGTATTTAATCTCTTGTGGTTTTGTTTGCCTCACTGGTAACGGGGGCTTAAACAACGGACTACGCAAAATCACACAAAAACAGAAAGAAAAGTAATCAATCATTTAGTCTTTACCAAAATAAATAACTAATCAACACAGAGCAACTCTACTGACCTGTTTGTTGTCTGTAGCTCACTGCCTCTCTCTAGTGACTGTACATGAGAAGACATTAGGGCTCCTGTACCCTTGCACACTGAACACCAAACACCCCCTCCAATGGTTTTAGCCTTCTCTTCCCAGGCACTTGAACTGCTGGTAATTTTCTTCATTTCACTGTAATTCCCAATCTCCACTATGTTTCTAACAGTCTCAAGTGTATTGTTACCATCACCACCTGCCTGTGCGAGCTTATATGTGGGGATGGTATTAATCCCCTCCTTTCTTTGCAGTGATAGAGGTAAGGCTGGGAGTACAGAAGCTTGGCATTGTTCCTCAGGTAAAGATGGTGGATTTATGTCTTCCTGCTCATCCTCATCCTCCTAAACATGAGCATATGCACACATCATGAATCACCTCGATACACGTTGGGCAGATTGCAGCAACATATGTGAACGCATGTCTAACCTTCAGCTGTCTTTTCTCAAGCAGGTCAATCCTGCGCAGCAAATCTCTGGCTGAATGTCGGAAGCCTTTCATATTTGTAAAAGGTTCCATGTTTTCAACGTGTTTTGCCATCAAACCATCCACCCCCAAGCACATGGCTTTACAGACAAGACAAATAGGTCATTATGAAAGCTCCTTATTGTAGATTTAACACACAAATCACTCATTCTCTCTACTTAATATTACTTAACTTAATTATTTAGTTAAGTGAAAGAAAGCCAAACATTGCCGTGACATAATTCAACACAATATTGGTTAGAGAAGAAACTTTCTTTTTCTTTTTTTACTTTCAATTAAATTCTTTACATGGTATGTGATTTTTTAAAATTTAATATGAAAGAGCAAGGCAGCTCATTTAAATTATGTAATGTTTCAAAAATTGAGCTGACACATTCTCAGTATTCTAGTGAATGCAGAGGAAATAATTTATTTTATTTTAAAGCTATTTGCCAGTACAGAGCCTGTGTGGTGACATGGCAACTAGCAGTGCTAAAGAACAACGTCAGAGTGACTTTGAAATGTGAAAGTGTGTAGAATAACAGCATTATCTTGCTTTGACTTACTGGCCTGTTTGCAAGCCTGCAATACAAATGTGGCAGCCTTCCTAACCTCCTCGCTTGTGTCCTCTGCGAGTAAAGTTATGATAAGGGGCAGGCCTCCACACTGGACCAGCTGGGACTGGTGCTCCTCTGAGGCACAAATAAGCACACAGTTGTGAAAAATACATGGAGAGTGTGTTGTAATCTTAAGAAAATGAACTGTCAAAAGCTGTACTGAGTGAGAGTCTATGTGCTTAAAATGTAAATTGAAAGACACTCAAAGAAACAATTATACATATAATTTGTGTACTATTGAGCAGTCTCACCTGAGGCCTCAGTGCAGTGGCCCAGGGTTAGTAAAACAGAGAGTCTATCCTCAGGGTCAAGGTGTGGACTGGCCAGCAAAGAGAAAAGGTGGGACACTACTCCATACTGAGCAAGACCTGAAGCCAGAGCAGCTACAAAAAAGAAGAGATTGTGAACAGAGAAGGGATGTCTCTTTGAAGTTGTTCAATCGAACTGTTAACATGTATGCATTTGTCTTTGACAGCAGTACGCACAGTTGTCAGTTATGCAAGCTGACAAGGTCTTGGATATAATGACAGAAAGCTGGCAAGACAATACGCTTGTATCTGCAGCAGAAGCTAGACGAACTAGTGCAAGAGTAAGAGTCTCCAAACCCCCAGAGGCAGAAAAGCTCTCCTGAACACAGGCTGCAAAAACAAAGAAGTAGGGAACATTTAATAGTTTGGATTTTAGTTTCAACTTAGGTGTTTTACCTAAACATAAAAATCACAGTTTTAGCACAAACTATTCTGTCCCTTTCACTTACAGTTGTTGGCAACGATCATTGCTATGAATGAGCAAATGGGTTGAAAAATTTCAGTGCGGGGCAAAGAAATCTGCTGAAGCCAGACTTTTATTATGGGAAAGGCTGCCACACAAATACGCTGGCCCTCCTCTGCAATACAAAACAAAGAAAGATGCAACCTAGTGAAAACTGCATTGGGTCTTGCTCCACACATAAACTTATTGCAATATCCCATGGATGACTTGAAAGTTGTTGGTGGCATTGTTTTACATATTATGTGCTGAGGACAAGGAACAATACACAGATAATTTTACCATTCTGAGGATTGTTGACACATCCACAGAGAGCACTTGACACAGATGTCCACAGTTGGTACGTTTGAGTAGCACCAGCTAATTTCAAAGTGGCCCCCGTGGAGAGGGGGAAGGTGGTCCTGCAAAAATATATATTATTAAACTAATGTGCTCATATTTTTAAAAAAAAATTAAAATCTGTACACCTACGTAAACTTGGTGAGAATCACGTACAAACACGAGATTACAGAGCATTTAGCATTGCAAAGTACCTAAAGAGGTCCAGTAGAATATCAAGGCAGCCAGTTGTTTGGGCTAAAGTTTGTCCCAATTCTGCAATAGCACACATACACATGAGGGCAACAAAGGTATTCACAACAAAAGCATGATCTTCACACTCTTAGAAGTCAATAAAAACTTTTTTTCCCCAGCTATACACAGCTCCACAGGTATGGAATAGCTTTCATGAGCTTGAAACTAAACCAAAGAAAAGGTCATATGAAGAGAAGGAAAAACATGCACATAAATGTGACGACCAATCCTGTGGCTTTAACTCATTCTGTCAGTTGAGGAGCCTTGATCTTACTGTTGTTGGCTACCAACGCAAACAGCAAATAGACAGACACTCTCTTCTGTGTCAGCGGGATGTCTTCTTTCATCAAACAACCAGCAAGGTCTAGAAATGTCTCCTTTCTGCACAGAGAATTCTTGCAGTACACTACCAGAAAGAACGATAAATAGTGTATTATCAACATGTTGATTTATTTTTAAATGATTTGCACTGAAAATATATTGCAACAATACAGTGATATTCATCACAAAATAGATTACACAGGCTTAGTGTACTCACAAATAAAATACACTAATGCTGCATCTCAGTTCAGGACCACAGCCTTTGATGCCCACATAAACTAAATATGCCAAAATGGGGTGGCAAAGCGGTCTTAATTTGCCATACAGCCCAGGTTTACCACCCACATATACCACTTCTGCTTGTTTTTCCTCAGTTGCAGTCAAACAAGCAGATTCACCCCACGTTTTAAGTGCTGCTAATGACACAACTGCATCATCCTCGTAGTTTAAATCGTAGCATCTGGACTTGGTTGAGTTAGCTCGAAGACATTTCACCTCTCATCCAAGAGGCTTCATCAGTTCTAAACTAACTGGTTGGGAGTTCCAGATTTTTATGCTCTCCAGGAGACATTAACACTATTATCGTCCTGAAGAGTATAAAATCTGGAACTCCCAACCAAACGTCTTTGAACTAACTCAAACAAGTCCAGATGCTACGATTTAAACTACGAGGATAACCATGAACTGGACGACTGTGAACCAACCTTCACAGACACAACTGCATCTTTCTCAAGATGTGCCCCTGAATTGAGATCCAACAACTATCTCACACATGTGCCTACCATTGGCCTCTGCCAGGGTGCCAAGGGTAAAGAGTGCAGTCTCCTTAACATCCGAATGAACAATACTGGATTTGGAGAGGTTATACACAAACGCCACACCTCCCAATTGTCGTAGCAGATCCACATTATCCTCTGAAAGAATTAACATTTTAAGACAGTGGACAGGCCACATGGTCAGGTGTTATGCTGAACATGTAAATAAAATACTGACCTCAATAATTAGGACGTATTCATTAGCCAGGTGTGTCCAAAAACTAATCTTACAGACTAAGGGTGTGCTTCTGACACTGATGGTTCATTCTTACCTCTCTTTTCACAGATTGAGTGGATGGTGAGAAGAGCTTGTTTCTGCAAGTCGGGACATTTCATCTGAAACTTCAGACACTCCAGCAGCAAACTTAGATCTGTCTTTATGCCTGAAAACAGATAATAAACAGAAACGTATAATGCTATACTCGCCCATCTACAAATACATACATAAAACTGTGGAGTTATCAACTGTCACTTACTATTGCGGTTGTTGTCGTAAACTTCTGTCTTGTCCATTTCACTCTTTAAATACCTCAGTGTTTTAAAGCCATTGTCAAATACGTATCTAGCTAGCTAAATATTAAAAAAACTATAACTTCCCTCGTCTAGTCAGTCTAGCGTCACTTACTGCTAAATACTATTTTCAGAACTAGCGCTAGCTAGCTAGCTATGGCTAACCTAGCTAACTAACATAAATTGTATTAAACTACGACTAAAGCAGCAACTCTCTCAAAACATGAATTATTTTCTTGCTAATGTCCAAACTAACTTCACCAGTATTCCTCAGTTGTCAGTGAACAAAGAAAACAGTAGGTTATCGCGATAAAAGAGTAGCATTAGCCCGCGTTAACGTCTACGATCGTCCTCTAGGGATCATCCCCGCTAATAGTGACGGACATTCGGCACTTGAAATAAGCACGTACTACCATAGACATATATAAGTAGACCCCGCTTTGACTGTGGAGGGACGTGCCTAAAGTGCCGCCATCTTGGTACAGGGCTAGCAGAGGAGGGCGTGCGTGTACATCTATGGAGCTAAGAGGTACTCTACAATCTTAAAGTAGAATTATTCTCTGAATTTTCGACCGATTTCCAAACGGTTTGATTTGTTAAAAACGTATGACTGGATGCTTGGATGTCCTTTTGTTCTATGTCTGCCTGTCTGTCCTCCATGTCTGACGTTTGTAACAAACAATCCGCGTGAATATATGTTGACAATTGATCGATTTATGAACACTTTTATAGTGCAAATATGTCATTCTTCTATAGACGTAATGCACTGTAGGAGAGAGTGGCACTGTACCAAGATGGCCGCCGCGTAGGCACGTCGCTCCAATCGGCAGCAGCAGTCAATGTGACGTCTACGTTTCTATGTCTATGCATACTACGGCCAACAGCAAAATTTAAATATTAAGTTTGAAGATACATTGACCGAAAAAATGTCGAAAATGTCTGAATTAAGCACATATATGCATATCAAATAAAGTCTGCTATATGATCTGCAGGTCAAAATCTGTAATGGTTTATTTTTTAGATATTTAACTTTTCTGACTTTAGCTCCAGTCCCCAGAAAGAACAATATAGATCAGGGGTGCCCAATCCTGGTCCTCGAGGGCCACTATCCTGCATGTTTTAGATGTTTCCCTCTTTCAGCACACCTGATTCAAATCATCAGCTCATCATCAAGCTCTGCAGAAGCCTGATAACGATCCTGATCATTTGAATCAGGTGTGTTGAAAGAGGGACACATCTAAAACATGCAGGATAGTGGCCCTTGAGGACCAGGATTGAGCACCCATGATATAGATGATTCAGTTTCGATCAGATTCACTCTGATTTCTCTAACACTGTATAGTGTTTATTTTTATTTTACTTATTTATTTGGTGATTTAATCCAGTCATTTGTTTGTCCTCAAACCCTGTACCCACTCATTGGATTTGTCATAGTGAATGACACAATACATTTTCAAGTCATTCATTCTGTGTGTCCATCAGAAATTCAGCAGAAAAATGCTAACCTAAAATAGCAATTTCCATTCCTCAAAACTTATAAAGCTGACTATGTCACCCAATTATTACTAAAAGTTAGAGTTGAATTTATATAAAACTATGCAAGAAAACTGTGAGAAAGTGACAAGAAGAGGAAGAAGTCGTTTTATTTTATTTTATTTTAATTTTTTTTTACACTTTTTGTCTTCTTCCAAGTGTGATCACAAGAAAAGTGGACAGCAAGAAAAAAGAACTACAATCACAGAGTTTATGACTACAACTGTGCGTCTGACGTAGTGTCACATGACCCCGCTTTCGCTGTTACTTTCGGAGTTGGTGTCTATCGACCGACGTTGATTCATTCGTACTTTCATTAAGTTTGTAAGTATCTAGTTAAGTTATCTCTTCAGTGTATTTGAAATATGTGCTATATCCGTATGTGTGTATTCAGTAGGCCTATAGGTTGTGTTGTAACGTTAACGTTAGTCGCTCATCAGTAACCTAAACATTAGCTTGGCTAGCCGGCTAGCAAGCTAACTTTACGTGTTGTGTGTTGTCAGGTCAGTGATATGTAACATGTTTGCATCTGTAACACACGGAAATGTCATACGTATATGAATGCTGCTTGGTATTAGCTTATCGCATGTCGATTATTGTGTTAATTTAAAGCTATTGTGCCTAACTCATACAAGGTTGCAAGGTATTTCTGTTAGCTCCTTAACCCTTTAAGACCTGAGCCTCAAAATGTCCACCTGGTCTTTTTCCTCATTCTGATTACAAAAGGGGTCAGAAAATGTCCTGTGAGTGCTTGTGCCCTTTTTTTTCAGAAGAAACTTTTAATATATGTCAGTTGTTTACAATCTACTGCCTGTTATCAGAGTAATGATGATTTAGAATGAATGAAAACACAAAAACGGGATTTGATTTTAGTGTTTTAGTGGGAAAAAAGGAGGAAACTGAGCATAGGGACAAAGGGAACCAAGGGGCTGCTTCACGAGCTTCCTGTGGGGGGGAGGGCAAATGTAATGACACTGTGGCTGTAAAGCGCAACGACTGGGGTAGCCAACCCTGGTCCTCGAGAGCCCCTATTCTGCATGTTTTAGATGTTTCCCTCTTCCAACACACCTGATTCAAATGATCAGCTCATCATCAAGCTCTGCAGAAGCCTGATAACGATCCTGATCATTTGAATGCTTGCCCAAACGTGTCGCCGATGACGCACTAGGACTTAAAGGGTTAAATGTCAGTTGTAGCAGAATCGTAGCGGGATCACCATACTTATCTCTTATGTACATATGCATACTATGATGTAATAACTTCCCTTTCACCTTGGCATAGATATTACAGTGATTAAGCTGCACAGCATCCAACCAGCTGTGTCGACTTAGCTATGTATGGACGTGTGTACGCCAGCATCCTTCAAAGAGCTTCAAGACAGACACTTTATGCTTCAGCCCCAGTCCAGGTTTGTATCCTGAACTCAGACAGTTATAATGGTATACTAAACATTTGTCTTGTGATCATATTTTAATGTTGTCCTCACTCTTTTTTTGTTCCTGCAGTATGCCCACCTTGTAGCACTTCCCTCTTCTCAGCCTCAACCAGCCTACAGGTGTCACTGTTCATCCTGGAGTCCCTTCAGATCAGACCAGTTGTGCTGCACTGGTGAGGAATCTGGAAACTGGTCTCAAAGCGGGCGACACCTCTCCACTCGTCAGGATCTAGACTTCCAGCTGAGCGGAGTCCAGATCAACAGTATTCTGAGGACCAATGAGCAGGTAATGGATGTCACAGTCTGTTTATAGGTAGGAAGAAAACAACCTTGTTGGATTTTAAAACAGAATAGCAAAGCCTGTTTTCAAATAGAAGAGGGCATTAACATTTAGTTTTTTAGAAACACAATTGTCATAGCTGTGAGTAATTCAGTGTGTGTGTATGTGCATCTCTGTTTCAGACTGTTAGTGTGCCAGAGTTTGATGGAAGGGGACTCAGTGCTGTGAGAAAGTTTGAGAGTAACCAGGTAGCTGCTAACACTCCTAATGAGGACCGTCGCAGTGCTGCCACCTGCTTACAGGTATACATCTCCTGCCCTCTGTTTCTACATCAATCTCCCTACTTTTCTTTACCCTCTTGCAAAACTGAATGCAATTTTCTTCCTTCTCCAGTCAAAGGGCATGCTCTTTGGAGTGTTTGATGGCCACGGGGGATGGGCATGTGCTCAGGCTGTCAGTGAGCGGCTGCTGTACTATATAGCAGTTGCAATGATGCCAAAGAACAGCCTGGAGGAGCTTGAGAAATGCATGGAGCACGGCAGAGCTGTTCCTCCCCTCTTGCAGTGGTATAAACATCATTCAGATTTTAATTATCGTGAATCGGCATCCCTGTACATCGACCACCTCCGAGTCTTCTGGCAAGAATTGCTGGACGGTGAAGAACACGGTGAAGGCATGAGGTAGGTACACGTGTGTGCATTTCTGGTAGAATTCTGTCAAATCGGAGGAATTATACACCACAATCAAATCTAGATTGCTTAATTTCATATCCATTGTGGTGGTGTAAAGAAACAAAATTATGAAAATTGTGTCACCGTCTAAATAGTCACGGGTGTGGTTGTATAACTACATATATGTATGTACACACTATTTATTGGTTTTCTTTATACTCCCCTCCATTGTTTATTTAATTTGTTTTTATAATGTTTATTTATATAGGAATAAGTATCAGATGAAACGATGCCACATACCATTGCCTTGTAGTCTAAGGTAATTTGCAGTACTTTTCTCTAGCTATGCCTTTAAAATACATAAGTTAACAATAAAAGACATACAGAACGGCCCGGTTTTCATTTCATTTAATTGTGGCCATACCGCCTTGTGTATGCCCGATCCCATCAGATCTCGGAAGTTAAGCGAGGTAGGGCCTGGTCAGTACCTGGATGGGAGACCGTGAGGGAACACCAGGAAGCCTGGGTGAATGCAGTGTGAGAGTGAGTGGTTGGTGGTGGTCAGAGGGGCAGATTGGCAGCCTGGCTTCTGTCAGTCTACCCCAGGGCAGCTGTGGCTACATACGTAGCTTACCACCATCGAGTAGGGAGTGAATGAATAATGCAATGTGAAGTGTCTTTGAGTGTCTAGAAAAGCGCTATATAAAACCAATGCATTATTATTATTATTTATTAAAACATAAAACTTATTAATCTTCTGTTTTAGTCCCAAAGATGCTTTGGATTGTGCTTTCAAACGGCTCGACGCTGATATCTCCTTGGAGGCTCAAGTCCCTCTTTCCAATGACCTGATGAAAAGCACAGCCATCCAGGTAATGAGATAGAGCAGTTTTTGCTGCTTCAGTGAATTTAAGGTCACACACGGTGCTAATACACATGCATCATTATCTGTCCAGGTTGCGTTTGCCGGGTGCACTGCCTGTGTGGCTCATGTCGGCACAGATGGGATCTACGTGGCGAATTCTGGTGACTGCAGAGCAGTATTGGGGGTACAGAATGAGGACGGCTCATGGAGCGCTGTACCTCTTTCCCAGGACCACAACTCACAGAACCAGGGTGAGGTGGAACGAATCAAAGCCCAGCATCCACCTTCAGAGAGAGACACAGTGATTGCAGATGACAGACTGCTGGGGGTGAGTTTTTGACATAGGATAATTAATGTAACAGGCTCAGTAAAATCTTTGAATTAAGAAAATAAGTCACTGCTTCAATCTTTTATCTTTCTGTCAGGTTCTGATGCCGCTGCGTGCATTTGGTGACGTGAGATTCAAATGGAGCCATGAGTTGCAGCAGAGCATTTTATCCAGTCTGGAATCCGGAGTGGATCTTGACTCTCTCAACTTGTATCAGTACACTCCGCCTAACTATCTAACACCACCCTACCTGGATGTGGCACCTGATATAACCTATCACAAGCTGAGACCTCAGGATCGCTTCCTGATCCTCGGCACAGACGGACTGTGGGATGAAATGGGGAGTGAGGAGGCGGTTCGACTCATTGGAGAGCACCTGAGTGGAATTCACTTACAGGTTTGTGTATACTGAAAGTGACATGTATCGCTATTTTATTGATTCACAGCACACAACGTCTATATAAAACATTTTAATTGTGTTTTTATTCTGTAAGCTTAGCCTAAAAAATGATTTGTCCTCTCTTTTCTCCAGGCTCCAGTTTCCCCGTCTGAGAGGCAGCTAAAACTGGGTCAGATGCATGAACTCCTGCTAAAACGTCGGGCACGTGCCTCCCCCGCTTTGGACACCAACGCTGCCACGCACCTCATCAGACATGCTCTTGGCACTGGGGAGTACGGAGAACTGTGCCAGGAGAGACTGGCCTCGATGCTCGCTTTGCCAGAGGACCTTGCTCGGATGTACAGGGACGATATCACAGCCACCGTGGTGTATCTGAACTCCGACCTGGTCAAACCTCACCACAGCTAACAGATGCTTTTCATTTTTGTAATCAAAGCTGGATGGAGACACACATTAATAACAATCAACTCTGTTCAGATCGCAGTCAACAACTGCTTGACAAAAATTACAGTCTGTTACACATATATTTTAAAGCCCTATAGTGAAAGTCTATTTTTTGTCCTTATATGTGCATATGGTGGTTTTTTAGATGCTAGAAGATGTGTCATAAGGAAAATAAGTAGTTAATGACATGGCTGACCACAAGAACAAATCCTGTCAACATGTGGGCTGACGCTTTCCATGTCATTATTCTTCTTCAAAATCCTACTCCAGTACTCCAATATTATAACTATTGTGTAACGCAGAATAGTTTGATAGTGTTTGAGCAGAGTTTGCAGGTTAGTTGGTGAGTTTGAGCTGCTGTGAGTGAAGAGAGAGATAAGGACATATATGATGTAGAGTTATATCTAAGCTATTTATGGCAGGAAGGGAATTTTTTTTTTGGAAAGACGTGTAAATATGTCATTTTGATACACAGAGATGAGTTTTTGGAGGTTAAATTAATGCGCAGAGAGAGACATTAAATGAAAGGACAGTTGTCTATGTTGTATTGTGTACAAGTACTATTTAAAATAACACTGTTTAAGAGGCTTAACACAGGTTGCATACTGGCTGTAGCATTTATCAGGTCAAAAATACAGGTTTTATGAAGAACAAGTTTTGGTCCCGCAGTGTGTTCATGGTGTTCCTTCTAGGTTGCTTGTCAACAGTAGAAATAGTGGGAGTGGATACAATGTACATGCACACACTCTCTTTGTTGTTTGTCTACATTTTTGTTTCTGTTTTTCTTGCACAGACGTTCCATCTTTGCCTTTTTTTTTCTCCCCTGTTTACTTTTGTGTCAGTTATGAAGTATCAATATCCTCTCTTTAATGTAATTGTGGTCTGATGTATTTAAATTGTCGCTCCACTCGTTGGAGAAACTGCTGATGTTTCACATTAAACTGAGAAATTATTTAGTTTTCTTTGTGTTTACTGACAGAAATATTTGTGTTAAAAAGTGATGAATTTCAAAGGGCAACCTAACATTTTGTGTGGAGTTTGATTTCCAAACCTGGGAAACAGAGTGGAGCAGTGAGTTTTCAAAATAAACTGTGCTAACGTACTATTTGCCAAGTGTCATGGGAGCCAATCTGATTCTTGTTTTGTCAACATGTGTGGCTCAGAGGAAAAAGTTCATCCCTTATGTTCGAAGTATCCTGCAAACAAATGCAAAGCAACAGTATATATTTTAATGAATCGTATTCCAAACACATTTCCTGCAGTTCCTTTTTAGAACTTCAGAGATTATGACAAATTTTTCATACAAACTTCTCCGTTTTTGAAAGGTGAGAGTGCAAAGCCTCACCTGCATAAACACACACCTGCATGACTGACTGCGCTTGTAGTCACCTTCTTTGTTTTTCACCCAAACCGTCACTGATAAAATCAAACAGCGACTCAGCATCAATGGGAGCAAGTCTTAGGAGCACACTGAACTGGAATAGGATCAATTACTACACTAACTGAGGAACACCAAAGACAAGACTCGCTCCATAAGGAGGGATAGTGAATGCCTCAAACTTGGCAGTGTTCCAGTGAAACAAATCAGCAGCTTCAGTCCAGAGATTCAGTTCAGTGTCGGTGGAAGACGGATCTGTGGGGTTTCATACTTAAAGAATGATGAGGAACAGCAGGACTTTGAAAGTGCTTTTCTTGCTGTGCCAAGTCCAGGTGAGTGTTTTACCATTAAGTCTTTTTTTTTCTGGCGACAGTTTCACACACAACTGTAGTTTATGTTCACAATGTTGTTGTTTTTGTTTTTTTAACTCTCCTTTGTGTTTATGACTTTTAATCAGTTTTCCATGTATATCTGTGTCCATGAGGGTACACTGAAAGTTCAGTATTATGTTCTTTTATTACCTGAATATGAATATATGAATATTTCCACCTTTCTACACACAAAAAGTGTAAATAATATACATTGAAGTGTGTGATAAAATGCCCGAATAGGCTGATTTATTAAATAATGTTTGCTTCTTAGTGTTTGTCATCTCTGGCTGCTGCATGGATACAATCACAGTGTTCAAACAGAAAAAACTGCCCAAATAATGAAACGCCTAAAAGGAACAATCTTGAGGTAAATTTATAAACCATTTTGCTTTATTGATTTCAAATAAATCCTGTATCTGACTTGACCTTATGCCTCAATTCAAATAGAACAGAACAACAGACTCCAGCAACTCCCCCATCATTGAGTTTGCACTCGTGTCTGGCAGCTTGAGACGGGTGAAGAGGGACTGGGTTATTCCTGCTATTAACTTTGCAGAAAATGACAGGGGTCCATACCCCAAATTCCTGGTGAAGGTGACTGGAGTAGTATTAAGCAAATTAAATACCTTTGATTGTGTTTGCATTGACTAAATCTACCTCGAATAATACATTTTCATTTTTGTGATTCAGCTTAAGTCCAGTAATGAGGAAAAGGTGGCCATCACCTACAAGATCAGTGGACCGGGGGCAGATCAGCCACCAGAGGGTGTTTTTACTGTCGATCGGCGATCTGGGGTGATGTATGTTACCCAGCCACTGGACAGGGAGAAAAAGTCCAAATACTCTGTGAGCTGACACAAAGCATAATGTCACGTTTTGCAGTAAAATCCATGACTGTGTCCAGTTTAACCAACATTTTATGCCATATCCTTTATGAACCACATGGAGGTTTGCTGATAGTTCAGCTCTGTTAATGCTTTATGGGACCACTGTATGTTACAGCTGTGGGCTCATGCTCTGAATGAGGGAGTTAAGGCTGAAGAGCCAGTGGAGCTGATAATCAACATCATTGATCAGAATGACAACGCTCCAGTATTCCCTGTGAACCCTCTCATTGGCAGAGTGAGCGAAAGCGCTGATGTTGGTGAGATAAAGACACAGCAAACTAAACTTTACATGCAAAAAGGTGAATTTCAGAAACTATTGGTGGATGTAATCTTGTTTTCTTCAACAGGTGATTCCATTCTAAAGGTAACAGCAGTGGATAAGGATGATCCAAACACAGACAATGCTATAATCAGGTACAGAATAAAATCTCAGATGCCGCAAATTCCCAAAGACAACATGTTTGCCATAAATCCAGTGAGTGGAATGATCAGTCTGTGGGCAGGTGGACTGGACAGAGAGGTGATCTAACTACACTACTCGTCTTTTTCCAAGATTTTTCATCCTTCCCCCTCATTATAACTCACTTCCTTGTTTCAGACTAACCCAGAGTACAACCTGATCGTACAAGCTGCTGATATGGAAGGGGAGGGTTTAACAGCTAGCTGCACTGTTTTTATTGTCATCGCTGACAGCAACGATAATGCTCCACAATTCACTGTGACATCTGTGAGTTGAAAAAATGCCCAAAGACTTAATAATAATACGTTTAATCTGTAAATCACTAAGAGTTTTTTTTTGCTTTTCCCCAGATATCCACATCAGTCCCTGAGAATGAGGTTGGAGTGGAGGTAGTAAGACTAAAGGTCACAGACAAGGATGAGCTGGGATCTCCAAATGCCAACACTAAATATTCAATAATCGCAGGCAACAAAGGGGGAGAATTCAGCATCACTACAGGCCCTAATAAAATGGAGGGAATCATCACAACAGCAAAGGTTAGAAATCACCTGCACATTTTCATCAACATCAACATGAATAGTTCTTCACATTTCTTTTCTGGCTTTCCGTTCCTTCCAAGGGGCTGGATTTTGAGAGCATCCCTGTCTTCACTCTGCTGGTGGTGGTGACCAATGAGGTGCCGCTTTCTGGACCGGTTTCCACATCAACAGCCACAGTCACTGTAAGAGTTGTAGACGAAAACGAACCTCCTGTTTTCCATCCAGCAGAGCTGCATGTAAGCATCTCAGAAGATGTGAAAACAGGCAGTTCTGTGGTCAACCTCAGAGCAAAGGACCCAGACACGGCCAGGAAACAGACTGTTAGGTAAAAAACAAAAACAAAATGTTCATACGTAAATATGCATGTGCACAAGTTCTAATCAGATTGTGCCTCCTGCTTTCAGATATAAACTCTACAATGACACTGCCAGGTGGCTGAGTGCTGATGTTAACACAGGATCATTCAAAGTTAAAAGCAGCATGGACAGAGAGTCACATTATGTCACAGACAGCAAATACACAGTCCTCATTTTAGCTTATGATGATGGTAAAGTTCTATTTTTCTTTTTTTAATTCCCAATGGTGATTTTTCTAGCTCACTGAACAATGCCTCCTTCTTTTTTCATGCCTCTAGATAGCCTTCCAGCTACAGGCACAGGTACTCTGGTTGTAAGTTTACTGGATGTGAATGACCATCTTCCTGTGATCAAGCAGAGGAAAGCCAGTCTGTGCAACAGTAACCCTTCTCCTGCCCTCCTGGACATAGTGGACCTAGACGGGCCTAGTAACTCTGGACCGTTTACTGTGGAGCTTCAAGGAGAACACAGAATCAACTGGACCGTCAACACCAATTCCACAAGTAAGAGATCTCACTAACAGTATACAGAATGTAGAAGTTGGCATTTAAAAGGAACTGTGACGATTTATCAGCACCCCACTTCCTAAAAATAAGTAATGTTGCAATATTTCAAAATTTTCATCACACGCCACATAATCTGAAAATACAACCATGTTGTGCATCGGGAGGTTTAGTTCCGCACAGCTCAAGCAGGCACTTCTGAAGTATTTATTTTGCATCTTTTTTACCCCTGTACAGGTAATGTGGCAGCCCTGGCCCCCAAACGAGACTTATCTCCCGGGGACTATCATGTCCTGATGCGCATTTATGATGTTGGCATGCTCTCCCAAGACAGCACACTATACGTAGAGGTGTGCCAATGTGAAGGAGCCGTCTCCACCTGCTTCATCCCACCTCCTGCCGCTCGGCTGCTCGATCCTTCTCTCACAACCTCAGCTCTGGGAGCAGTTTTTGGTGTTCTGTGTACGTTACCAGTTTGTCCAGAATTAGTTTTAGTTAATTTGTTCTTTAGTCACTTATTATTTGTTTTATTCTAGTGCTGCTTCTGCTCCTACTGTTATTGCTGAGAAGGAGGAGGAGGAAGTTGAGGAAGGACCCCCCTCTCCTTGAAGATCTGCCCAGAGATGACATCTTCTACTACGATGAGGAAGGAGGAGGTGAAGAGGACCAGGTGGGTCATTTCATCTTAAATCATCAAAGTTTTAGAACAGCTGCCACTCAACCATCTCTGATTTGCTCAAAATTTTTGTAGCATAAAATATATATGTGAAATTTTAGATTGATCTATCAAATACTTTCTGAGATTTTTTTTTTTTTTTTTGAAAAATGAAAAAACTTTCAGCATGTTTTTCCGTACATTGAAATCTGAGACTGTGTTTGTTTCAGTATTCCATTAAAGATAAAAGCCTTACAATTTCACTGTTCACATTGATTCAGAACCTGCCATATTGGACAAGTAGATCAAATAATCTCAGATTATGGGTCAGTTGAAATATGAAAAAAAAAAAAAAGAATCAAAGCAAAATTAAAGTCTTCATGGAAAGTCTCATCTTTGAACACACATTA
>OMNN01010677.1:5080-15741 GCA_900302755.1 Chromis chromis
ATCCAAAGCGACGTACATAGGTAGGTAGGCAGGGCAGCATTAAAGACCTTGCCTAAGGGTCCTCACTAGATACCTGCGCCCTGACCGGGATTTGAACCACCGATCTGCCATGCCAAGGTCTGGGGTGTTACTCACTGATCTATCCAGCTGCTAGTAGTAAGTAGTTTCAAACTGAGCCAAAAGCCTGAGCAGTTTCCTTTTAATCAGTAAGTCGGAGTGCTTTGGGCTACAAAGTAGAACCAGGAAAGGAAAAACATTTATCTAAAATCTATTCTGTAATAAAATGGAGTTAATTTTCTAATCAGTTTTGTGCTGATACAAGGTGTTGATCTCACCTTAGCCTGCTG
The DNA here is from genome assembly GCA_900302755.1 of Chromis chromis. Taxonomy (NCBI): domain Eukaryota; kingdom Metazoa; phylum Chordata; class Actinopteri; family Pomacentridae; genus Chromis; species Chromis chromis. The sequence goes on from OMNN01010677.1 coordinate 5,428, forward strand.
CTCAGGAGCCAACAGAGAGTATAGTGGGAGGACGTAGAGAGGAATGGACGGATCAGCCTTCTCCGCTACAGAGACAAAACACAGAGGAAGATGTTAGAACACCAATCTGAAATAGATCCATGTAAGAACAATATATTTAGAGCAGCTTGCCTGAATCAGCAGGATCGTCTCCGATGTCAAGATCTGAGCCTCCATCCTCCTCGTCTCCGATCCCAGCCTCTCTGTCTTCGTCACCTTCATCCACCGGCAGGGCAGAGTAGTTATCCAGGTCGATTCTGGGCAAAGACTGGAGAAAGAGTTGACACATTTAAAATATGTACACAAGAAATATGTGCAGAGGATGAAGGTGACGTTAATCACATCACAAACTCCCACACAAATAGAGTGTTTAAGATACAGAAGCTCTTAGAGGCCTTTTACTTAAATCAGACTTACGACTGTCTTCTTCTTCTGTTTGGCCTTCTTGAACGTCTTCATCGCCTCTGAGCTGTCTGCATCCTCATCTTCAGCTGGACAGAAAAACAAGTAAATACACAAAAACACACTCTTTGCTCAGAGGTATGTCAGAGTTGAAGGACGCTCCCCACTCACCAGATGTTGTGTTATTCTTCCTGAAGGGGAAAGCGTTTCTCAGTCGTCTGCAGAGATTGTGAACCTCAGCCTGACCGGTCAGAAACACCAGGATACCACCTTAAGGACACAGACATGGCATTAGGGAGCGTGAGGGAAAGTTTGTCCTGCTGAGTCACTGTAAAGTACTCTGCACTTGTGTTCAATTCACAGTTAGAAAATCTACTCATAAACATAAACTTCCCTTCTATAATATGATCGATTTAAAATATTTTGAAATAAAAAGAGTCCATCTTTCTACAGGCAAAACTGTCTAAGTTTGTTATGATGATAGTCATGATCTCTTTGGTAAAAAGGAAGCCATATGTTCAAAGTAGTATAGGTCTATTTAATTGTGTAGTAAACACATGTTAAAGCTAAAAAGCACCTGGAGGCAGCATGCGGTGGATTTTGCAGGTCTTGTGAAAGGCCTCTCCGGTGTAATCCTCCAGTGGGGTGCGTTTGTTGAAATGGATCGTGACCGGGAACTGCCGAGAGTCGACCTTGATGACGGGCGGAGGCGTCCGAAACAGCCTCTGGTTCTCTGTGAAGTCCTCGACCCGCAGAGTAGCTGACATGATGAGCAGCTTCATGGGCATCCCTTTCTGCAGGGAGGTGGAGAGGCGACAGGTTATTGACACAGACTTAAACTTAAGAAAACAAAATATAAAATAAAATATATCTGTAAATCAGCGGTATTAAACACAGCTTTGTCTCCAACCTTGTTTCTGAGCGGGACGATGCGAGACAATAATCCGATGAGGATGTCTGTGTAGACGCTCCTTTCATGAGCTTCATCTATGATTATCACACGGTATCTCTTCAGCAGAAAATCCTACAGGACAGAGACACCAAAAAAACTTAACATGAGAATCATACAGATAAAATGTGTTTTACGACCAAGTCCATTACTGACTAAAAAAAATAAATGCAGCTGCTTTTAACTAAGTTCAACTAAGTGATGGTGAATCAAGCTGTAATTTTAGAAGATGAATTGGTTTTAGATCTGATGAGCTGATTAATCAATAGGAACGACTTGATTTGATTCATACTTTGAACATATTTTGATATGCTGATGTTTTTCAGCGTCTTGTTCAGCAGATCTGCAATTCTGCTTTTGATTTTATTATTATTTTAATTATTGTTGACTATGCTGCTGTAACATAACAGTTCCCCTGGCAGGATCATTAAAGTCCAACAAGCTATCTATGATCAATTGAAAATTTAAGCCATTTCCAAGCAGAAATAACAAATACTACCTTTTACCAGCAGTTTTTCTTCATCTTTTGTGATTATTAACTGAATATCTTTTAATTTGGGTTGCTTTAAGACATTGCTTTGGGCTTCAGGAAAAGGTAATGAACATTATTCACCATTATCTGGCACTAAACAGACCTGAAAATTAATTTATTATTAAAAAGTATAATCAACAGAATAGTGAATAAAGAAAATAAGTTGGCTACTAATTTGTTATTCTTTAGATTGAAAATCCTGCATTCCTTCATCCAGACACGAGGCTTTGTGATCTTGCACCACCATTCAGAGACTTATACATGGTATCTTACAACCACATGCTGATATTAAACTGCAGATATCTTTTTGTTAGAGATGTTTATCATTATTTGAAGAATAATAAAACCTTCACAAAACTTTTTCCTTTTAGTTATGTTAAAACTGAAAACATAGATATGAAGGCTCAACTTCCTCTTTAGAATTTAGTGTATTGGCCTTAATCAAAGGCAAAGCCTGTTTCTCAAAATCACAAAAGCCTCTTGCATTAACAGACTAAACATGAAAGTTATTACACATAGCTTTCTCAGCCTGTCCCTCTGACTGTTCCTGTGGTCCTGTCTCTCAGGCATCATGAAGGAAAGTTACCTGGATTTCAGAAATACCAGCAGGCCGAAGCTTATCGTCATGTTTACTGTACTTCATTAAACGATGTAGTAGAAAGTAAAGTACATACCTTCTGAATCTCCTTCAGCAGAACACCGTCTGTCATGAACTTGATCTTTGTGTCGCTCGTCACATTTCCTTCATATCGAATCTGGTACGACACCACCCTGAACACAGACACACAAACATGCTCCACTATCAGCAAACATTTACATCCAGAGTGCTCTATAAGTCTGTAAACCAGACGTCACTTAATGTTAATTATTTTAATATCTGTAATGAGTAAATGTTAGTTACTGTGTGGGCAGGTTCATCTCTTTGGCCACTCTGTGAGACATGCTGACAGCTGCGACTCTCCTCGGCTCTGTGATACCAACAATCTGACCGTCGCTGAAGGAAACAAGAGTAAACAAGATGACAGTAACTACATGATATCACATATGAGAGTGTATCTCTGTGAGCTTTTCTCTCAGTAAATGTCCAGCGAATCATTTAACCAAAGCACCACACAGTGGATAAACTACCTGGCATATCCGGCTTCATACAGAAACTGAGGCACTTGAGTGGTCTTTCCACTTCCCGTCTCTCCACAGATGACAATACAGGGATTTTCTCTCACCGCCTCCATGATGACCTGCTCCTCTGCCAGAACCGGCAGCTTCAGACGAGCCTCCTGCAGCGATAGATTCAAATACACTTGAAGCAAACTCACAAAAACACCCTGCTAAAAGAAATATCTGTAGTTTTTGGGTTTATTGTGCAGTTTAATGGTTCACACACCTGTATTTCTGGTAATCTGTCAACAGGAATGAAGACAGCCGGCTGTGATGGCACCTTGTTTTGGACTTTCTCCTGCTCTGAAATCTTCTTATCTTGCTCTGTGGCTTTCTGCTCTTCCTTCACTTCCTCTTTGTTCTCTGTTTCCTTAGATTCACTTGTCTCTGTGGTATTAGTCACATTGTCATCCTCCTCCTCTTCATCAGACGATGTGTCCAGATCACTACTTTCTTCAGCCTTTTGTTCTTCTTCATCCTCCTCCTCTTCTTTCCATTTCCTCTTTCTGTTTGCTCCACTGAGGCTGCTGATGTTTGGACCCGAGTCTCCATCTTTTGCTTCATCTGATGACCTGAGAACAATGAAAACCTCTTATTCCACTGAGAAACAGACCAATCATACTGCTTCTCTGTCTTGACTAATATGTCGTTTTGTGCACTTACTGTTTACTCTGGTAAAGCTTGTCTCCAGTTCCCAGTTTGGACGTGGTGTACAGGAGCTTCAGTTCAGACTCTGGAAGCTGCACTGCAGCCAGTTTGGTCAGGATGTCTGCTCTCTGGATAGAAGAGAAGTGAACATGCATGTGGGAGGTGATCTAGTCCTTGATATACAATTTCCCAAAACCTTGTTGGCAAAATCATTTAACGTTAATGTCCAAAATTGTCAGGAGCAGCACCAATAATGACAAATGAGTTTCTGTACTGATGTAAAACAAATACTTGATTTCCTGATATCTTAATTCTTCTCAAACCCTAATTTCCAGATGTTCCTCTATAATAAAGGCATAAAATGTCCAAAAGAACATATTGAAAATCATGTTTGTCTACATAAGTAAATTTTCATATCACAAAAATTAAATACTATTTCAACACAATAGTATTGTGTACAAAAACTTCTAAACAGATTATAAAAATGTTAAAAATGCATATTTGAATGAGGAACTGCCTTATCAGAGAATAAATAAAGAAGCTACTACACTGACCAGAGCAAAAAAACAAACTTCTGGCACAGTTTTGAACATATTCATATTTCAGTCAGCACTAAAAACGTAGTGCTCAGCTCTAATATCCAAGTTATTGTAGCAAATTCCAAAAAACATTTTTGCAATTACTGTCCAGATTTATGCACTGTTGTCACTGAAAATCACCCAATTGTTTGTGTAATTTTTTTATTCATCATAAAAAGTAATAAATGTCCATCACAAGTTCTGAGAACCAAGGTGAATTCCCGAAAAATCGTATTTTCCCCAACCGACAGTCCAGCCTGAGGATATTTTGCTTATATTTTCATTTTAACAATGTACAGTGATGTAAAACAGACAAGCAGAAAACCCTCACATGAGAAGTAAACATTGCTACATACTGGATGTATAAACTGGATTAAAGCTGTGTTACCCTGGTTAGAAACACTTCTAACCAGGGTAACTTCTAACCACTTACAGTGTCTTGTCTGAATCTGTGGCATCAAACTGTTTCTCACCTGAACTTTCTTCTCTTTGCGCTCCAGGACCTTCTGCAGCTCTTTTCTCTGCTTCTTGGTGAGCGGCCTTTTGCTGGAAACTGGTGTCACCGAGAATTTCTTCTTCTTGGTTTTGTTGGCTGGTAGAACCAAAGCATTGCTCTTATCTACGCCTTTCAGCCTGTCTGCATCTGATGACAACAAAGAAAGTCAGGGGATTGTTACAAGTCAAACATAAAGGGTTAATAAAGACTGAATGCTTTCACCACTTTATTTACTTTTCTCCTACCTTTTAGTTCCAACACAACGTCTGATTTCTCTTCATTTGCTGGTTGTTGAGCATCACTTTGCTGTCTTCCCTTCCAGTTGTGTTTCTTCCTTAGTTTTCCCATTTTGAACTGAAGCCTGGAAAATTATAAAATAATTGTGTGTACAAAATCACGACTTGTAATGTTGGACAGACCAAGAAAACTCTGACACTTCAGCAGGCTAACAACGATGTAGCCAAAGCTAACTAGCTAACCTTAGCATTACAGTAAAATCGTAATCTACAACTAAATATTTATAAAAATCATAAAATACAAACCTTGTTAATCTGACTGGTCACGCAGCATTTGAGATTTAAACGCCTGACATTTAAAACTGCAGCCCTGCACAGACCTCACGTGTAAACATACGAGGGTCCATCAGCTAAAACTGTCCGCCGCTGAAACGTGACTCCGTACAAAGGTTCCGCCGCAGAAACAAGAAACAAGTATTTGGTGTTGCATTGTTTATTAATAATAATTTATGGACAAATCTGTTTCAAATCTGTTTAAAAAAAAAAAAAAAAAAAAAAACCCGCATAGCCCGTGTGTTGTGTATAAACACGAATCAGCTATAATGACTCAACTCAGAAAATGTACATTTAAAAGGGGGAAAAAATCACATAATTTTTCAATCAGAAGCCTTTATCAATCTTGTTTGTAACACAATAGTATGGATTAACATGTATTTGTATTTTAAAAATTAAATACACAATATTATCATGCAAAGTGAATACATTTTAGCTAAACCTTCAGTAAACCATTTTTTTGTGTTTTATAGTTCCACTTTAAAAATCTAAATCACACGTGGGTTTTTTCTCTAACAAATTGTACAATATACAGATAAAAATGGCAAATTACTACATCTGAAGCATACATTAACATATGATGCACTTGGAAAATGCAAAACAAGATTGCCAGACAGAAAACATACAGTAAATAAACAACCTACCAGCAGTTCACTTAGTTTTCATTCATGAATATTTTAATTGCTTACATCCATAAAATAAAGCAACTCAAGGTGCTAAACAGCAGTGGAGGATCATACATTTTACAAACACATGTATTTAGATTTAATGTAAGTCATTTTTCAGCCTTAGGCAACATTAAAATTTAACATTTATACTGCATGTTTTCAGTTTTTAGGATTAAAACAGGATTTTCTTTTTCATATTATGATTATATGTAATGAATGTGATATTGCAATTACATTGAAATTCACACAGATATATCAGTATCAACATTAACCTAATAATTGTAACCCAGAGTAGTAGTTTACATAGTTTGTCCACTAGACAGCAATATCTGTTAAATGTGCTGTTCAGTACATATAAAGGTCATGTGGTATAATTGTCAAATTAAAGGGATGCTTATCAAGATAATGTAATAATATTATCATCCAGTGTTTTGATACTGGAAATTTTATTCTCAGATAAAATACAATTAGATCATGGTCAGGCTCGAGTGCATACAATTTTGGATCTTTGTTTTAAACTGTTCTACAGTGGTAACTAAAAGGGCACATTAAAGGAAAAACCAATATAAAGTGTCTTGGAAAGGTTTTAACTGTTGGAACAGTTTCCGTTTGTTCAAAGTCTCTCACTGGAACTAAACTTCAATTGGGTTTAAATCTGGGGATGTATACAATTTACATAACTTATATTTATATTTCTTGGCTCATTTATTCAGGTAAATTTCTCAGATTGTCACCTGAATTTAAGGCTAGAGTAGCAAACATTTTCTCTCCGATGTGCAAATGACAAACATCCCAGTTCCACCTCAGATGCTGCTGTCCTTTAAAGGCGCGTACTCGTTCTCCCTCCCACCCTCTCCGGCCATGAAGCTCTCCTCTGTGGTTCTTTTTGCCTCTTTGGAAAGCCTCTCGAACTTCCTCAGGAAAATGATGAGAGCCACCAGCAGAGCCGCCTGCACCGCCACAAACACAAACAGACACACCTGTGAGGCCAAAGCCAGGTCGCAGTACCAGTAGTGGCAGGAATCCAGGACCTCCTCTTCCGTTAAATACACCACCAGCCGCCCCCTGAGGCCTGGGGGGGAGCTGCAGTTTGCACCCAGGTGAGATGCGAGACCGGCGGGTTGACGCAGCAGCCAGGCCCGCAGGTAGAGGATGCCACAGTCGCACACCCAGGGGTTACCGTGGAGGGAGACGGAGTGCAGGGAGGTCAGACTGTCCAGGAGTCCATTGGGGAGGCTGGACAGCAGGTTTTTGTGGAGAAGGAGGTCGGTGGTGCCAGCAGGGAAACTGGTGGGTAGTGAGGAGGAGGTGAGAGACTTGCTGCTGCAGTTCACCTGAGTGCCATGACAGGAGCAGAGGTTGGGGCACGCCGATGACCTTTGACCTCCAGACAAGAGGAGCAGACAGAGGAGCAGAAGCCCCTTCATGGCTGCTAAGACAAGAGAGGAGGTCTTAGATTAATTGTGTTGAACTGTAAAACTGGAAGAAACCATCTGTGTCTTGACTGTGTATATTGGTTTAAGGCCTAAAAGTCATTCAGGGAGGCGAAACAATAGCTGAGTAGTTTCACATAGAACATTCACCCTGAGAAGCACATTCCAGTGTTTCCAGTGTTTCCAGTGTTTTACTGATCTGCTGGATGGTGCTGCATGTCATTTCCCTACTCTTTTTCCTGGTTTCCTTTCTATCTTCACTGTACTATAAAATAAAGCCTCAAAAAAGCTACTAGAATGCACTAAATTCCAGAAAAACATATCCACAACTGGCAAAAACATAAACCCTTCTATGCCAAAACTAATTGATAACCAGCACATAAGTAAAAAAATAATCAGTGTAATAACTCTAAACACTTGTAAGTGATACCCTTTACCTGATTCCATCTTATCTTGTATGTGTATTGCTGTTCGGATCTAAAATTAGTAGAAAATACACATTTTTGCAACAAGAGTTCTGCAGCTCTAAAATCCTAATGTTTTAATTCTATTTTTTGTCATATTGTGGAGCTGTAGTATGTGGTGTTGTAAGGGACGTTATTATCTCAGGGTTATTAATACATTAAAGTGTTTCAATTGTTCTGGTCATGCTCTGCAAACAGCACCGACTTTATGGGACCGTACATTGTTTGTGCATACAGAAAAATAAACAATCAAGCATGCAAAAACACGTGATGTCCTGCTGGATAATGCGACACTAGTTTATAGTTTACCACCTGTTTAATACTCGACATTTTAGAAAACGACCACACACAAGACATAGTATTAATAGAACATTATGTGTACACTTTACCACATTTTGCATTCATTTAAGTTTTAATTTCAGTCCAGTGCCATGACAGCAAACAACCCTCTGCTTTGTCTCACTTAGTTGTGTGTTGACAAGTTCGTAAGCTCAGAACTAAACAGTCTATAGTCAAGACTCTAAGTAAAATCACTTGATAGGGGTACATCACATTCATAGCATTTAGATTTTAGTTTGATACATTTTCAAGAAAAACAAACGTAATTTATGATTTTCTCTTAAAATAGAGTTTTACGTAATTATGTCAAACTAGACTTAACACATCAACTTATCCTGTGAGAGAATTAAGTAGGGTCATGGGTCACCCGCTTTTAATCTCAGTAATATTAAAACTTTTAATCCAGTCTGAGGAGAGTCATTTACCTTCAGCGCTGCGTTTCTTCAGAATATGCTTCTTACGGTTGCTCTCGGAGGAAGAGTTTGTTTTACTGCCAGCTGGAGCTCACTGATAAAGACCACAGTCACATTATGAACACACACACACACACACACACACACACACACACACACACACACACACACACACACACACACACACACACACACACACACACACACACACACACACACACACACACACACACACACACACACACACACACACATCTGTGTACGTGCATGCACAGTACACACACATAATCATGGAAAACATCTGAGAAACTCTTTATTTAATTCCTAATATACTTCTATTGATTGTTGTTAACTCTGGTACTAATTTGAAGTAAAATTTATATTATTCAATGAATATTTTCAACTAACATGTTGTGTAGCCTGCAGTACGTCTTTTATTCAGATTACAGCAGAAATGTGAAGTTTTAGCATATAGTTCATCAAACAGGGAGAATAAAGCTTCCAGTAAATTCCAAATTCAAATGCCTTTATTGTCATTGCATGAACACATACAATGAAACTTGATGTGTCTAATAAAAGAAGAAAAGTAGGTAATGATAATATAACTACTACCACATTTCAGTAAATTATTAGAAAATTACAAAGGAGTATTTTTAAGACCCACATCTGCATTATGATGCATATCAGATATGTCAGGTATCAAGTCTATCGTGTATTATTACTAGCAGTGTTTTACTCAAGTACTGCACTGAAATACAAGTTTGAGGTATTTGTAGTTGACTTTCTGCCACTACTACAGTTCAGAGGCAAATATTTTCATTTTACTACACTACATCTAATAACCTTTGCAGTTACTTTGCAGATTCAGATTGTTAACACTAAATATAACTGACAAATAAATTATGATGTATTATTACAGGATAAGATGAGACATTTTGCCTTTCTTGCACTGGATAATCTAATCAAAATTTGCTCCAAATTCCATGAGTGTCAGCATTATTATTGCTAAAATGGTTACTCTGCATAATGAGCACTTTTACTTTCGCTACTGTAAGTGCATTTTGATGGCAATTCCAGTACTTTTACCATTGGAAGAAAATATTTTTTCACTGTGAGACAAAGATAAGTTCTCACCAATGAAGTTGCAGGAAATACAGATATTTCTTTCTTTCATGTTGCTTTCGTTTTCCTTCACTGGCTGTCAGTAAAAAGATGCTGTGTGCAGCGCGGAGGAAGAATGGCTGCAGGAGATAAACGTGAATCAGCAGAAAACGTCCCTACAGCAGCTCTGACGGCTGCCGTTCAGACTCTGACATGTGGAAATGACAGAAGATGTTTTCCTGTGAACCATAATCTTCAGAAAAACAACACTGAGGCGGTGAAGCCAGACTGACGAGAAACAAGAGTTTATTTGTCACACCTTTGTAAATGGGACATCGGCTGAGCTCACAGCCTTCAGGCAAAAAATATGTACAGATCATCAGCATCAGCAGTCGACACACCCTCACACACACACACACACACACACACACACACACACACACACACACACACACACACACACACACACACACACACACACACACCCACACACACACACACACACACACAGAAACCTTAAGACTCACATCGGGGTTGGACTGTTCC
>OMNN01010677.1:17511-29126 GCA_900302755.1 Chromis chromis
TGTGTAAAAAAAATTTAAACATTAAACACTGTTTTTATAATACCTAATGACATTTTTTAGACTTTATATTATCTGTGATATATCATAATATTACTTGTTGTGAGATATCGTATCATATCATATCAAATTATATTGCACTGGGACGTATCATATCAAGTTTTGCACTGTATTGTACCTTATGTCCAATCATATTATATTATATTATGATATATCATATAACAAATCATATTGTATCGTGAGACATCATATAAAATTGTGATGAATCGTATTAGGAAGATTCATATAATTGAGACAAATGGCATCATGTCAAATTTTACCATATTGTGACTAAATATATCATATGAAATCGTATTGTATCATATTGTGACTTACTGTATCATATCCAACCATATCGTATTGTACTGGATTGTATCGAATCATATTGTATTGTGATGTAACATATCATATTGCATCATATTTTGACAAATCGTATCATGACGTATCATATCAAATCATATCTCACTCTATTGTGATGTATCATATCATGTCAAATTTTATCATATTGTGACATATTGTATCTTATCAAATCATATTCTAACATGACAAACTGCATCATATGTTACTGCATCACATCATATTGTGACATACTGTATCACATTAAATCATATTATATTGTTTTGTGACACATTGTATCATGTTCAATAGTATGGCACTGTATTATATCTCATCGTATTATAACTTATTGTACTGTATGATTTCCAAACACAATAGTCACAAATATATGATAACAAATCATATAGTACTGAGATTTATCACATCAAATCATACAGTATTGTGACATATTGCGTCATATGAAATAGTATTGTAGTATAGTATTGTATCGTATCCAATGATATTGTGCTGTAGTGTCTTTTATGGAATTGTGACATATTGTATGTTATATCATATTGTATTGTGACGTATTGTATTGTATCAAATTGTATCATATCATATCATGTCATTGTGACTTATTGCATCACATTAAATCATATTATATTGTTGTGTGACATATTGTATCATGTTCAATAGTATTGCACTACATTGTATCTCATCGTATAATGACAAAAAGCAGTACAGTATATGATATTGAATCATATACTGTATTGTGACGTATTGCATCATGTCCAATGATATTGCTATGTAGTGTCTTTTATTGTATTGTGACATATTGTATCCTATCATATCATATTAAATCGTATCATATGGTCTCATGACTTATTGCATCATGTCCAGTGATATTGCGCTATTTGTCTCTTATTGTATTGTGACATATTGCATTTCCTCATATCGTATTGTACCTATGACTGATTCTTATCACATAAAACATTGTTTTGTCAGAGCAGAGACCTGTGATTCATACAACCAACCTTCATAATAAAATAGTCTAACAGAAACCAAAACATTGACTGTTTGGTGAAACAACAAAAGCTGTTCGTACCTCCTCATCTTTCATTTTGATTAGCTTCTCAGTGTCCACGTCTGGAGTGGACAGCGGCAGGATGGGGATGGGACTCTCCATACGGTTATCCTGAGCCAGTTTACTGAGAGACAAGAAGAAGAAAAGTAAGATAAGAGGTGAAGCAGGCAAATCTGCACTGAAATCTGCGAACATCAGCAGTAATCCAAGATGTTTACAAAACAGCCACATTCCCACGGTCTTATTCTTTCCCACACACATACCTGGTCATCTCCTGTATGCACTGCGCTCTGTAGTTTTCATAGTGAACGTCACAGGTTACGTCTTTGAGGTCGTGCATGTGCGAACGGATCAGCATGTTCCTCAGTTTCACAAAGTCACAGTGCGACTGGTTTTCCACTGAGCAGGGAAACAAGTGAAATTAACTCATGTTCTAAGTCGTGACATTCGAACTGTGATTAATACATAACGACAGCTGAACAGAGAGATGATATATGAACAAACCTTCAACGATCCCCCAGGGGTACAGCCTCCCTCTGACTCTCTGCCCTCGAGCCTCCACCACTGTATTACTGCCAATCACAGCAAACGGGGTGCACTCCTGCACAGAGAGACACGAGGACGGATTGTTATTTTATCCGCCTGCAGAAAGCTGACTGAACATGCTGGTACACATTCACCGACTTGTATATGATCACAAAAGGCCAGTGAGCAGCTCAACACAAGTGTGACTGTAATTGTTGAGACAGGTATTGTTTATTTTCCCTGCACTGACTTTTCACAGCTGATCGTTGGATTCAAGCCCATATTTATCGCCTCTGAGCTGCAGCTACACTTCAATTTAAGAGCATAATGGAGGTTTTCAGAGGAAGTTCCCCCAAATTACAAACATTTTCTGCTTTGCCCTCATGGGATCCAGTCATGTAAGTAAATGTAGTTTCATGTGCTCCGGTTTTACGACATCTGTCTCTGAGATTTATGTATCTACTTGAGTACAGTGAAAGTATTTGTTAGATCGACTCTTGCCAGCAGAACTGCAACAATCACAAACTTTTGAACTTCTACCTCAGTGTCTCTTTTTATATTCCTCACAAAACTACTTCTGTCACTTTCCATTCTGCAGCAGAGACTTTTCTGATGTCCTTGTTAGAACAATTCATCACGACAAGACAAGGAAAACATGCAAAAGAAAACAGAGCTCCAGGAGAAATCTCTTGACTTTCACTCCCTTCGATTGAGGCCATTGCGAAATCTTATAGCACAGTTTATTTAAAACAAACGTGTAAACTGCTTCCTACCAAAGGAAAAGTCCCCGTGAACGTGACTCACTGGAAACTGGGACATAACTTCTGGTGAGACACGATCCAGCTGAGCATTTCAAGGGCTTTGAGGAGCAAAAACAAAACTCTATTCACCTCCATAATACCGTGGTGGAGGAAGGAGATTTAGAGGCAGATATCTAAAATTCTTGCTACATAAAAGGGGAACTACCTACTTGACTAAACACTACCAGCGTTCTCTGACAAAATGGAACTTACTACATTTTTTTAGGGCTTTCAGCTGCATATAATGGTCTCCCTGAGCTTATGAAGAGTGCTCAATTGTCCACACATGACCTAAGAACATCAGTATTTCTTTATTAAGTTATAAACTTTATAATGTTTTATAATAATATAAGACACAGATTAAATATGCTAATAGGATGTGTGATGACAACTGAGCAAGATCCACTAAGGAAGGCAAAGATTTTAGGTTGAAAGCTCTGGAAAAAGGCAGGGAGTCGCCCTTGGATGAAGATTGTTTTAAAACTAGCTTGAATGCTCATGTTTTGTTTCCCCTCAAACCAAATACATTAGCATTTATTTAAAGGTGGAGTATGTGATTTTTGAGAGAGTCTGTTGCGATTTAGTTTAGATTAGATTCAACTTTACTGTAATTGCAGAAAAACAAGTATTAAGACAACAAAATGCAGTTTAACATCTGACCAGAAGTGCAAAAGCAGCAGTAAAGTGCAGTATATAGAGTATGGGTATACACAGTATGAACAGAATGGTATGAACACACTAAGTATATAAAAACAATAGCTGTTTATATTAATAGAGGTAGGAGTAGATAATGGTATGAACAGTATGAGCTAGTTGAGCTAGTTTGTATATGGAGATAGTTAACATTTACCAGATTTATCATCCCTCTCACTTCCACTGCCTCCCTTTCCCCCCATCTTTTCTTCCCCAGTTCTTTGCACAATCACAAATGTGCACAAGCATGAATGGCCTCAGGACACACTGAAATAGGGTTGTATGAGCTCGTCCACATTGATTGTTTCTGATTGAGAAATCAAGGACCGTGTATGGATTTTTTTTGGACAAAATATTTACTGATTTTACAAAAAAAAGTGTCAAACCAGGACTCGAATCTCAGACTTTACCCTTATTCTAAAGTGTGTAAATTCACATATCTACAGTATTTATTGGTGCCATTACAGGTGAATGAGGCTGGTCCACATACTGTAAAGTCATATGATTTTAAGTCTACAACGTTTATTCTAATGAGTGTGCAATGAGAAACATATTCTTTAGTATTTTGGTGCCATACATTTATTTATTGTAATATGACCTTAATCTGTGTCCAAAAGTTCAGTTATATCCACTAACAGAGAATGTGTAAATTATCCTCACAGCTATCTGACTCACCTTCAGCTCTTTGTCAAGTTGTTTAAACTCTTCATCCTCGTCGGAGTCACATTCAGGGAACTGGTACACTTTGATTCCAAACTTGTCTATTTCCTCTCGTATCTAAAAACACACACATGCAAAGACAGATCAGGGTCCAGTCAGCAGCCAAATTCAATGTGGAGCTGCAGGTCCTCAACTCACTCTGTCTTTCAGCTTTTTTATCTCGTTGGGCGTGAGGCAGTCGGCTTTCGCGATGAGGGGAATTATGTTCACTTTCTCATGCAGAGCTTTCATGAACTCAACATCCACCGGACGAAGCCTGCAGAGAGAAAAACAGAGTGAGCAGGAGACAGAAGCGACTAAAGCCCTGAAAATATGCAGTCTGATTTGGACAACCTGGACTTATTCATTGTGTGTGCACGTATGTGTGTGTGTGTTATTACCCATGTCCAAAAGGAGGGATGAAGTAAAGGCAGCAGTGGACTCTGTTGTCCTGGATGTTCTTTCTGTTCAGGCCGCTCTCATCCCTGAAGTATTGCTCGAACTGCTGATCTATGTAGTCTGTGATCGGCTTCCAGCTAGGACACACGCACACACACAAACAAACAAAGACAAACACAACACAGACTACATTAGCAGCTCCTCCAAGTTACTGTGAAATCAGGCCTACATCAGATCAGCAATAGTCGCAGCTCACCACTCGTTGTTGTTTACGGCGTCTCCGAACCCCGGCGTGTCGACGATGGTTAGTTTGAGCTTCACTCCTTTCTCCTCGATGTCTACAGTGTGTTTGATGATCTCCACGGTTTGGTTAATGCGCTCTGCAAAGCACCAACAACAAAAAAAAGATGAAAGACACCGACTGATGCAGAGAAAATAAGATGAAATAGCACGTCAAGCAAAGGCTTAGATTTTCTTTTATAATGATTTCATCCCTACTTTATGCTCACATTAACCATCGGGCACTTTGAATTTTAGGATTTTATTCTAAGCCATTTATTTAAAAGCTTTTCCAAACAGTGTGCAGCATAATCCATCTCCACTTCACTGAAAAACAGCACAAAAAAAACACAAAAAATTGAGCTTGCAGTCAGAACAAAAAGTTATAATGAGAAACTGGAGTTAATCTGATCCAGTTGCAAAACACCAAAGGCTTGATGATGTTCAGTAGAAAAAAAATGACCTATTTTTACTTGGAGAAAGTGAATAATTTACATGAAACTAAATAACGTGTTGTTGTTTATGAGCATCCAACAAAATAAATTAAGATGAATAGATGTGGTCCCATAAACAAGACCGTAGACTGCATTAATTGGCCAATCACCATTCAGAATTCAACAAAATGGTACGACAAATACTCAGTAAGCAGAGCATCATTATGACTGATACAGTGAGATGATAAATAGCATGAAGACTCACCCTCAGCATTCAGTAACTTCCTGTCTTTGTAGAGGTCTGTGAGGAAGAGGCTGTTGACCAGAGTGGATTTTCCCATACCAGACTCTCCTGCAACACAATCAACCATGCATATACTTATAACATGTGTACATTTAATGATATATACTAAATTTAAATAAACATGGTCGTCAAAACTTATCACCTGCAATAAATCCTTCCTTCTTGAAGTTGCTTAAGAGTGGTGTTAATATAACTGTACAGCTATTTTAAAGAACACAGCTTGAAATATAGTGTTTCTAATATTTTGTCCACCCCATTTATATCAATGACAGCAGGCTAAATATTAAAAACGCCAAACAGTTCATCAACACCTGCAACCCAAACTGAACCCTATAACTTTCACCAAGACATGATTTATTGCAGGTCTACATCAGTTTTAGCTCGGGGCGTCTAATAAAGTGACGCCTGAGAGTTGGTCTGTCAAGATCTGTATCATTTTTGCATCTTCAGCTGGAAACTTACCTGCAACCATCAGCGTGAAATCGAAGCCTTTCTTCACAGACTTCCTGTGGACCTGGTTGGGCAGAGTCGCAAAGCCCACATACTGTTTCTCCTGTGACGGACAGAAACAAAACACAAAGAAGAAAACGTGTTTAGTGTGAAAGAAAGTGTCAGTAATGTAGCTTAAAAGATTTTCACTGTTATCAGGTTTTCTGGCTTTACTGTAGCGCTGAAATAATTAGTTGATCGGTTGACAGAAAAATAACAGTCGTCTCTTTCGATAATCAGTTAATCCCACAGTGTTAAAATTTGCAGTGCACAGTGCAAACATGTACAGAGCATCAGCAGAAAAATAAAAATAAGCAAAAAAAATATACATAAGTACTGATTCTTCCCTATGTGGATGTGAAAATAACAATATAGCACATATCAATGGTATTGCACAGAATCTTCCATGTGTAGAAATACTGATATCAGAAATACTGATATTGCACAGATTCTTGTGTATGTAGAAAAACTGATATTGCAGAAAGTTTTTAAATGTACAAACTATTTACTATGCACAGGTTTGAACAGGGCCTGACATTGAACCAGAGTGAAATATGTCAGTTTCTCAATGTGTGGTTTCCATCAGCTGGAAGGAAGGACCTGCATTAGGAGGGTTAACTGAGTTCTGCATTTTGAAGATTTATTTTCTTTATTTACTGTGATGTGGTCTCATATTAATCTTTGGATTTTGGACTGTTGGACAGATACAACGCAATTTCTGTTGGCATCACTTTGTGTTTTAGGAAGTTGTTACAGGGATTTTTTCACTATTTCCTGACATTTTAAGGCCACGTGGAAGATTAATGAATAATGAAAATAATGATTAACTGCAGTCCTAAGCTTTTGTCTTGAGTAGTTGTTTGGTTGAGAAGGTGAGAAATGAGTGGAAAATGTCCTCAGATGTATTCAAAGTTCAAAGTCCAAAGTCAAAAGACCAGCAGTGGAGAGCAACTACATTTACTGCATGTCAGTACTGTACAGTTTTGAGGTGCTTCCTCTGTACTTGAGTATTTCCATTTTGTTGTACTTTATATTTACTTGAGGCAAAGATTGTCTAATAAGTTTAGTTGCATTTTCAGATGAAGCATAAAATATATGACAAATATGGCTCCTAAAAGTATATAAAGTAATTCAAATGAGCTCCTCTGTCACCGGCTGCAGCATTAAAAAGATTTGCACATGAATGCATCAGTAATTAGGATCCAGTAATAAAATATGCATCATTCTGAAATGGGTCACTCTGCATAACAAGTACTTTAGAAATAGTACTTTAAGTTTATTTTGATGTTTATACTTTTGGATTTCACATTTTACATAGGACATATTTACTTAGAGTGTATTACATTTACTGTGCATTTTGCATTTTATATTTTTCTTATTGTTTATTTTTACTTACTGCATATTTTTGCTTATTTATCTGTATTTCTGGTGGTGGTAACTTTACTGTTTCTGCTGTAGCAACTGAATTTCCCCTCTGGGATTAATAAAGTATTTCTATTCTATTCAGAGGATTCCTAGTTTGTTATCATTTGAGAAATTAGGGACAGAAATTAAACATTGTTTTTTTTTTAAGCAGTTAACTGATTATTACCATGTCATATCTGTACATATCCATATGTAAATTCATCATGTCTTGTACAATTATGAGACCTTTATTATACCTTTATTTGTAGCCTTATTGTACTTTTGTAACATGTACATTTCCAAAGTGAGGAAGCAATAAAGCTTGTCTTGTTATTCAACTAACTGAATAATGTACTTGTTTATTTGACTCTACAATAATACACCAAAAACCAAAAGGTCAAAAATAGAAGCAGACACCAAATAACTGCAAAAGAGCTCCAAAGGATTCTTAATGTGAAGAATAAAATGAATCTGGCACCGTCTGCTGTAATAAAACCACCACAACAGACAACTCGGGGTCTATAATACAGAAGATCTACAACTGCATGGAAAAACACGTGCGCAGCATTCCTCCTTTAGCAGCTGGGAATAACCAGCGCCTCAGACTTTCCACTAAAAGCTCTCACAGAAACACAAAGAGAACCAGAGGACACCAGGCTCTCAGTAGCTTTCGGTGCCACTGCATCTGGCAGAACGTCATCTTCACCCCTCCAGTGCCACATGCTGACATGTGTCGATATAAATACGCACTCGAGGCCCGTGGAGTCCATTCACACACAGACAGAGGCTGCATTCAGCAGACCTGAAAAGCTCTTTTTCCACCCTGCAAACACTACAAGCCAAACGCACAGTCGGAGCCCTCATACGCTGTCATAACATGTCACTGGCATTTCCGACAGCCCCCTCGGGTGAGAATAGCATTTATAAAAACACACATTCATATGAAAAAAACCACAGGCAGCATAATCGGTGCGTGGAAGACACACTTGCCAAAGAGCCAGAGGTGGAAGGAAGGTTGAGAAACCTGCTGATAAACTACAAATAAATCATCGAGCAATCTCAGCAGTAAATCTGACACAATGAAGAGTTATATCAAACTCCTCCACAGAAAGACACAAAGATGCTGACAGAGTCTACAGGTGTGAAGGGTTTCCTGTTTGTGCAGCTCTAAACTAATCCTGAGCTCTCTGCTGTTACTTTTCACCACATAGACGGTTAATTTCATGACATCTTGCTGCTCTTTTTGCCTATTCTGCACACATTATCAATATTTTTTACCTTCTGTCTGGCCGTTCTCACTCGTGGGCACAGCAGCCGTTCCACCAGTTTTTCTTGCAGCATGATGGCATCCATCCTAAACCGCTCCGACACCAACCGACCGAAATAGTCACCAGTCTCAGAAAGTTGAAAAAAAAAAAAAACCAGGCCAGCAGAGACTGAAAAAAAAGGCCAATTTTGAAAAGCTCCAGACCTCGATAAACTCAAACACACTCCTTCCCTGTTCGTCCTCTCCTTCTCTTGTTTTCCCAGCCCCACTACTTTCTTTATTTATTTCTCTCCTCTGCCCTAGAGCGCTCCGACTCTCCCTGTTCAGACAGGTATGGAGGAATTCTCACAGAGAGAGAGAGAGAGAGAGAGGGAGAAAGGGAGGGAGGGAAACTGAGAGAGGGAAAGGGAGCGAGGGAGAGGTGGCAATTTGAGGGAGGAAACAAGGGAGGGATGGAAGAAGCGAAGGTCTAAAAGAAACTCATTCATTCGGCCTGTATTTCCCTCCCCCAGCTCCCACAGAAAAATAAATCTCTACACCGAGAGGAATGACCACCAGCTCGCAAAGAAAGACACAGAGAGAAAGCAACGGATGTACGAATAGAAAACATAGATGCTTTGCTTTGTCTGTGAAGATTCTCAGTCATCCAGGTCATGGTTATCCTCAATCGTAGCATCTGGACTTGCTTGAGTCCAGATGCTACGATTGAAACTACGAGGATGCTTTGCTTTGTTGACTTCACCATGTGAAAAACATTAACTTGTTGGAGCTTGACAGTGACAAAAGCCAAACAAAAGACATAACCGCTGCATGTTCGGGCCTGTGGACCGAGACTGTCAGATAATCAAGTAAATTAACTTGTCAATCAATATGTTCAGTGAACGTAAAGGTCATACGTGTGTGTGTGTTGAACTGTTCTTTGACGCCGAGCCAAGGCTTCTGATTTTATTGTAGATTTGAGGTGACAATTAGTGGTGGAAGAAGCAGTCTGGAACTACCAGTTGTTGTTGTTGCACAGCCTGGTGGAACAGTCACTTTACATGTCGCTGCACATACAGTATGAGCATGGGACAAATGAAAACTGAATCTGTCTAAATGATGTTAAAATGCTACATTAGAGTAAAACTGCTGCACTCAAGCTCCTGTTTTAGACTGTCAACAGCAAAACTGTACATGAAGAGGAGACAAATAACATTTTCTATAAATAAAATAACCCTTGTGACTGATATTAATGCATGATTAGATTGTTAATACTGAGTAATTTCCTGTTGCTGCCAGTCAAAGTGCACGTATTTTTAATTTCTTCATATAAAGTTGGTAAATTAAATTCATTTACATCCTAGGAGATCAATCTGAGGGGTCATGAGATGATGGTTCTGATACAATTTTGTCTGTTTGTTTTGTACTTTTGTTAAATATTTGATAGTTGTACCTCTTTAGGGCTGAAACTGGTATTTAACTGAAGCCATCTGTGAAGTCTAAGCACAAATGTAAATGGACTGCACTTATATAGCGCCTTTCTACCTTAGCGGTACCCAATGCACTTCACAATGTGTTCCACATTCACCTATTCACACACCAATGGTGACAGAGCTTCCATGCAAAAGGTCTGCCTGCCATTGGGAGCAACTTGGGGTTCAGTGTCTTGCCCAAGGACACTTCAGGGATCGATCCACCAACCTTGCAATCAGTGGACAACCCGCTCTACCACCTGAGCCACAGCCACCCCAAATGTCTCCTATAGATGTTTGACTATGAGGAGGGACCCTGAATAGACACAATGTCACAAGGAAGGAGCTATGGTTTAATCTTTAAAACTGGAGAGCAGAACTTTTACGACAAACCTCTGTGAAGCCAAACAATGATGATTAAGCCTATCAGCATCAGGTTAATCATATCTTAAAGTACACTGATATTTTAAATCTGGAGTCTGGGTAGACTTTCCTACACTGGTAGAACTGGTTCACCAGCAATGATTGGTTTGCCAGAACTGAAGAGAAAAGCAAACGTAGCGAAGAAGATGGATTAGACAACAGCAACTAGAAATATTTTGATTAAACCTAAGAAACATCCAAGAAAAGTTTCTCAGTTCCAGAATAAAAAGAAACTCATTCAGAGGAAGGATATCACAAACGCACATCAACAGTGTTTGTATTATTGCTGCCACTGTCAGAAGGAGGAGACAAAAGTTACGCATTACAGATTTAATAATATTCATCTGCAAATCCACAGAACAAGACGTGCAAATACTGCCATTTACTTCACTTAAAAATCTAATCCAAGAGCCAGGCTGTATCATCAACCTTCACTTAATTTTCCCGATTAATTGATTAGTTGTTTGGTCGATAAAGGGTGAGAAAATGGTGAAAAATGTAGATCAGTGTTTCCCAAAGGTAAAGATGACGTCCTTAAATGTCTTGTTTTGCCCATAACTCAAAGATGTGTAAAGAAACCAGCAAATAGTCACATTTAAGAGGCTGGAAACGGATAATTTTGTTTTATTTCTCTTATAAAAGATTACTCAAATTGATCAATTAGTAATCAGTTGCAGCTCTACTGTATGCTAAGCTAAGCTAATCAGCATCTGGCTGTGGGTTCATATTAAAATCTAAAAACTCACATATTTTACATCAATCAGTCGATCTGTTTTGTTAGCTCATAAAAATAAGTTCCCTCTATATCTATGAGGTCATTTTCAGTTGAAAGTTGCTGTACATGGAGGGACACTCTGGTTTAAACCGCTGGTCTGGACAGTAATGAAAAGGATGTAAAAGAAATCGGCCACAATGTCGACTTCTGTTTGTGTGTGTGTGTGTGTGTGTGTGTGTGTGTGTGTGTGTGTGTGTGTGTGTGTGTGTGTGTGTGTGTGTGTGTGTGTGTGTGTGTG
>OMNN01010728.1:3435-17754 GCA_900302755.1 Chromis chromis
ACTGGTCGCCATTTTCCACCATTTTCTGAAATTTTATTGACCAAACTAGAGCTACAATGATTGATTGATTAGTTTTCAACCATTCAATTAATTTTGAGCATTGAACAATCGATTAGAGTTGTCAATATTCACAGACTACAGCTTCTTAATGTGAGTATTTACTGATTTTTTTTTGTTGAGAAAAAACAACTAGAGCGACAATGATTAATTGATTAATCAATTAGATGTCAACTATTATCTGACCACTGTCTGATTCCAGCTACTGTGTGAAGATGTGATTGTGGATATTTTCAGGTTTCTTCAACACTAAATGACACTGTGGACTAAACAAGGCATTTGAGAATGCTATCTTGGACATTTTAAAGACCAAAAACTGACCGATTCATTAAATAGTGATCAACGGATTAAGGACCATAATGGTTAGTTGCAGCCCTTCTGTCATGATGAAACGTAACAGCAACATCATGTTTAATCAAAACTGAATTATGAACAAAATGTTGTGTGCATATATCGTGGGTAACTACTTTATCATACTGCTGCAGCACCACTTGATGTTTCAACACCAACGGGGAAGTTAATGGCGGAGGTGCAAAAGATGCCAGGCAGAGAAAAATAACCGTCCAGACTGAAGCAGCCGGCTCTTTATTTTGCATCCGCAGCGTTCAGGACAATCCAGCCTGGGCCTTTGTGTCACTCCAGATCAATCAATCCCTGCGGGGGGATCGAATCCGTTTGAAAAATAAATTTGAGCCAGGTCTATGCTTGACTCCTTTTAACACATCGAGGGCTCATTTTTAGCACGTTGAGGGCTATTGGAGCAGATGAGCCTGACAGGCAGAAAGGGGTGGGAGGGAGAGGATCTGCATTACTAATGTGGACTGTGCAAACCATACAAGTGAGGGCAGGGACTGGGTGGCAGCCATTTAAAAAAAAAGAAGCTCTACTAGCGTTCCAGGGCTTTGGAGAACAGCAGAGTTTAACTGCATAACTTTCAGTTTCTTTATTTTACCCTCCATTTTAATCACCCACTGATGATGATGCAAATAAACATGAAATTACTGTAAATTATTTATCCATTTGCTGCACATAAACATTTCTTCTATTTGGTTGTGTGTTATAAATGTTTTAAATCTGGCTGGATGAGGATGTCGTCTCCTGCCCAAACTAACTATGATATCTATAATATATATCTAGCTTTATGCCATAAGCACTAGAAGCTCCCTGTTATCCGCCACATTAATGTATGCCTCGGCTGCAGAATCTTATAACTGTATATTCGTTGATTCAGATTGGTTCCGGTTGACTTTTGTGTAAATTTGCATGCAGAATGTGGTGACTCAGTACAGAGCAAGATAAGAGAGAGGATAAAATCACGAGATTAGGAGACTTGTTTGTGTGTCTGTGCATGTGTGTGCTGCCTATTTACAATTCAGCAGCAACAGACTGACCCTGGTTTTGGCGTGATCGTAATTACAGATTCAGAGGAGACCTTGGAAGAAAACATACAGACACAACAGATACATGCTAATGCTCGCTCGTGTACACACACGTACAGTATGCAGCACATGGATGCTTGTACTGTATGTGCAGCTATGCATTCACACATCTCTGCACACACACATTTAAACCCTCTGTATGTAAACTCTTAATTAAAGCCAGTAACTAGGAATGATCCTCTTCTGTTAGGGCAAAACAGAACCGAGGTGTTCATAACTAAGAAAGAACGCTCTGGCCATCGCCGGCATGAATATCCAAAAAAAAACATTTTATTTTTGTGCTGTAATGTTTTATTTATTATTATTTTTATTTTACTCTTTCTCAACAGGCATTATTTCATTAATTGTTCCCAGGAAGGCGCATAAACAGAGCGAGGCCGGTGATAAGTCTACGGCACTGCAAGCGGAATATGTTTTATTTCATTAGACTTTATTTCCATAATTTCCTCGCTGTTGCGACGATGTTTGAAGGTTTGTTTTTGTGCCGCGTCTGAACGCGGCCAAATTCTCCGGTGATTTCGCCATTTTATCACGAGTGTCGCTATCAGTGCTTTCTGCTCAGGGATGTGTATTTTTAGTTGTGTGTTTAGGAATTGAACTGCGCTGACATAAACAGTACTCAGTGTATTTCAGATTCCCTGTAGCAACAGCTTGAAGTCGGCGTTACGATGCTCACAACTGACCCGCCGTATAAATTATTCAGCATTTAAGTCGGACAGAAATATCTGCTGGATTGCTTACACTATAGCTCCAGCAGAGGAGTGCTTTCTTAAAGAGAAACTTGCAGGTTGGCAACCTCAGTGGATTAATGTGTAGGAAAATCAAATAGAAACTAGAATTTTGTAGAAAAAAGTGTCTATATGTGCACTAAAGTAACATATAGGGTAGAAAAAAAACACAACGCGGTCGTGATCGCACAAAAGGGAGAGCAGCCAAGCTAGGTCAGGTTTGGCAATAAGAAATGTGAATCATAACTATAGTTTTGACATTAAAGAAGTGGAAAATGTATATGTATCTGGGTATAAAAGACTACAGAGACCAGGAACAGATAAGGATTAGAAGAAATAACATCTATCAGCGAGAAATGAATTTGTGGTGTGAGAAGAACCAGTGGAGAACCAGTGGCAGGTGTCTTGGTGAATGACTTTCCTCAGTACCATAAAGTTTGCTATCAGCTATTAGGATATAACACAGCTAGTGTTGATACTTGCCCATAACAGAAATGAATGCGTGAGGATCAGCTGGTAAAAGTCAATGTTGTCGAATCGAAATTAAGTTCTAGCTGATTCATTTGAAAGTTTGCAAGCCTAAAAGAACACTAACTAAACCGTTTGCATTTTCATTGAGCTGAATCTCTGACGGGTCAGTGACCATTGTTCCAGCCGGTGCCAGGGCCAGAAGCTGCTGATGGTGGAACTAAAGTGGCTGCAGCAGATATCAGTTTCACATATCCAAGCTTCATCTCCATCATATTTCTGGGAACTTAATCCCCCCCAAAATATGTTCCTATACAACTAAACTGCATTCTTATTTATGGATTATTTTCAAAAGAACATATTTTCTTCCTGAAAACCATGATTGTAACATGGTAGGAAACCCTTCCAGTTTGAAGGAGCCACAAAGTCCCATGTGGGACCAATATTCTTAGATTTAAGTCTCATTTTCACCAATTGGTTGCTTTCATTTTTCCCTTGCTGTTTGGTAAGGTCTAGGCATCAAAACAACTAGTTAATTTTAGGAAAAATACCATGATTTGGTTGACATTTACACAATGATAAGTGCTTGTTAGAAGCTTGACATCAAAGTCAGTTGGTTAGATTTTGAAAAATAGTAGGGTTTGTGTTCAAATATGAGCCTTTCGCCACTTGGATGAAGCTTCACCTTCATTTTCTTGGTCTCCAAGGCCCCATCTAATACACGATTGGTTGACTGAAGAGAAGGAACAGTAAGCAATTCAATATATGGCAATGATATAGTGTAGTTTAGTTGTTTGGAAATGTCATTTTAGGGGGAAACAGAACCCAAAATGAACACTGCACACAGCTGTGTTTGGCATTACTGATGCAGTGAAGTCCTAACTTTTCACTTTCAGAAAACTTAACCCAGGCATGAAAGATGGCTCTGGTGTTAGCAAAAGTTAGTTGGTGTGTGGAACATGCACAAAAAACCTGTGAATTGCAAAGTAATTGGCAAAAACAGGTGAACTTTCTAAATCACCGCTGCTCAGACTCATTACTACCTACTACTGCACAGTGTGCTGAGGCAAAGACAACTCTCTTATATGACATAATGCTCAAGAACTTTTTCATCTCAATTCTCGCCTTTATGTCTTAAACACAATCAATTAACACAATCATTTCCAGACAATATTACCTATAGATTTAGCAAAGAAAAATCAACCTGCAAGTCGCTCTTTAAGGCATCTCTGCTTTAACAGACATATCTATGTAAATACTCATAAAAGGGTTATTTGTCGATCCGGGATCACGCGTATTGTGCTTCACTTATTGAAGTGCATTGAATATATGCACCGTGGCAACACTAAGAGTGATAGTAAAAGCATCATTGCTTTACAATAAATTGAGCAGACATTGTTTGAAAGTGAATGAGCCAACTGAATAACAACTGTGAGAGTGGTTTGACCTGCTTTGAAGGTTTGCCCTTAGCACTTAGGAAGAATAAAACAGAGGCAGCGAGAGTGTGTTGTTTGCGTGTGTGTGGCAGTCGTTTTAACGCAGGATCACCTTGAAGAGAGAGTGGCTTTGGCAACACCATCTTCCACGTAGAATGGACCTGTGCTGTACTGTACGTCTTGAGAAGGTTAAAATGGAGGGAGGGAGGGAGGAAGGGAGGCAGAGAAACTGTCATATTTTCATCTTTTGTTTCCGAGGTAAGCTCCAGCTCTGTGATTTGAATAAAAGCTGCATCAAATCCTTTCCTTTCTTTCACAAATTATCAAAGGATTGACGTTTCCAGTTTCAGTGCGTGCTGTTCTTCTTCCTTGGGCCCTTGACACAGTGTGAAGGAAAAGTGGTAGAATTGGCAGTTCGGTTTGAGCGTAGAATGGCTTCTTCTGCTCGCTGCTGGGAGAATAATTCAGAAGAAAGCATCCAAATTATAATGCTGAGAGAGAATCTGTTGGAGGATTTGGAACGAGACAGTGATGTGGTAAATATTTCTATAAATATATTATGTGTTCACTTCAGGTATGTCATTTAGAATGAGAGCACTACTGCAACATAGTAAGGTGCACTGGAAACATGCTGACTTATTTATGTTGTGGCCTTTTACTGTGTTCCATGACTTTGTTTAGATTTCTAGCCACACTAGCAGCATTTCTTTACAGATGGCAATGTTGGTCGGTGGAATATTCCTATAGAATCCATTGTTATGCTGTTTGGTATTGATGTTCATGTTCCTCTCAGGAGAAATTGGAATCACTTTGGTCCTCTCTCCCTGTCTGAACCCCTAAAAACTGATTTTCAGTAAGAAGCTCCACCCTTCAAGTTTGATTGGTTCCCCAGGTTTGTTACATATGAAACCCAGGAAGTATGTATCCGTGTTTTTCAGACTGTCATTGATACACTGCAGTTTCAACGTGGAAATGCTCAGCCATGGTGTTGACTGCTTATTTCACTCATAATGTCTATTTTAGCATATAAAACACACCATATGGTCACATTAACAATTAGATTTCCACCATTGGAAAAACGCTCCCATCAGTCTCAGCTGTACTTTGTGTTTACTGCTAATTGGCACTATATTATACACTAACATGTTAATGAATCTGGTTATCATAGTACCATTATATCCGTATCTGCTAAACATGTTAGCATAGTAGCATTGTAGGCAGGATTTTCGCACTACATAATAACTATGTTCACTACTATTACTAAACAGGCTTTTGCCTTAAGAAAGCGCTGTATGCATCTTTTTAGAATAAAACTTTCGGAAAGCCTCATTGCCAGTTGGAGGCGTGTTACCGTGGTAACCCAGCATTCTCATTCTCTTTCTCTCTACCAGCATATATAATGTGTTTACCTCATATCACACAGAACTGTCAACTTGTTACACTCCATTTCCATCTTGGTGCAAAGTGAAACCTTGTAAGAGGCTTAAATTGAAGGCTATAGATTCGCTGTCTGATTCTTTATTATGTGCATCATTACCGCATTGCATTTTGGGATATGTATGGTGGGCGCAGTATCCAGTGCTTGCATACTGTAATATTCCACCAGAAATAATATACGATTGGGTTCATACTCAGGTTTCAGACATACTGAAAAATACTGTTTTAGCGTACTGAGCATAATGTTTGGAGTTTCCCATGCTGTGCTGGTATGCGTGCAGTTGCAATGCGTTTTATGCATAAAAATAAATAAATAAAGCAAGTACAAACCATTAGCCACAGGTGACTGCCTTAAACCTCTTTGGCAAATGGAATATGTCTCCATTGAAAAATTCTAACAGTGACATTGTCTCTATTACCCCAGAGAGTACGAAGGGCAATAGCTGAGGCGTATTTTTCATATCGTGGCAAGGGCATTGAAATAACTGCAAATTCAAAATGCCAAAATATTTGTCTTCCCTCTCAGTGGTTCAGCGACTTGTGGAGATAGCATGGCAACATACTGGAACAGTTTCCGTTGTCACAGCTGAAGTTATGAAAAATGTATTTGACCCCTCAGTCTCCTGTAAAATGTATTGGTCCAGGTGCGGGGGCTGCATAATAACTTGTCCCGCATGTAGCACATATATGAATTATTCCAATGAACCGGGTGCACTGTACGCTTTGTGTTGCTGTCTACCTTGATGAGGTGCAGGAATTATACAGCACACTGGTATACTTAAATGATATTGCCCTCCGGCTATTCATGATGGCTGCAGAATGAAATAAAATACAAATTTAAGTCAAGAACGAAGGGCTGGTTGAAGGATAGAGGAGACTTTCATGTCTCAGAAAAAAAAAGACACGACAAGCTGCAGTTTCATTTGATAGCATTTCCTTTCTTACATTCTCCTTCGACTCCTCACCCTCTTTTTTTTTTTACTTTTCTTGCACTCCCTGTTTATGCTCTGGACAGCAAATCAATAGGAAAAGCTGTTTGGGGGGCTTAATTATGTGGTTATTTTAGGCTTTTGCCTTCTCTGCCCCTCTTTTTGCCCTCACAAGCTCAGGCATTTTATCTTGGAGAAGACAAGGCCGTTTTTCAGGCTGCCAGCGAGCAAGAAAAGGAGGTTAGGAAGGAAGGGAGAGGAAAGGATGAAAGGATGAAAGGGAAGGGAGGAGGGCAGGGAATGAAATGAAACAAAAAGTGAGAAAAACAAAGTTGAAAACGTTAATGAGGTAACAGTGACACAGCAATGTCTCCTCTCCTGCATTCCCTGCTAATCCTGACCTTTATCTCTCTTTTATGCCAGCTCAGCTCACTTTTTACCTCCCCGACTCTTTCCCTCTCTCTCATATTTCTTTTCTTTCGCAACATATAGATAAACATCTTTTTTTTTTTTGTTCCAGAACTCTTTGCCTCACTGTATTTTCTCTTCCCGCCCCGTAAATCTGCTTGCTCCGCAAATTAACCAGAAAAGTCTGTCCTCACAAATTCATCCTCCAGAAAACTCAGTGCTGGCTTTTTCCTTCTCCCCCCTCCTACTCGGTCACTCCAGCCTTGGCTTATTAATTATATTTATGCTCTCTAGCTCTTCTAATTATGGCCGTGGCTCTAACGGGAAGTAGTTGAACACATCTCATAATTATCCATCAAATAATTATTCATTTGAGCAAAGCCCCACTGATTGTAGCGCCATACTTGATGTAACTGAATTATCCGATGAGGGAAGAATGGAGCCATACAAGTTTTATCTTGAATTCCTTTTAATGTTTTATTTTTAACAGTCAGCCATCTTTGGATTCTGTGTTTTTACTATTATTACTCATTTAACTACTCTACTATATTCACATTTTACCTTTTTTTTTTTCTAGTTTTCATCCCTCAGCCAATTACTCTGAAAGGCTGTGTTGTCTCATGTCGCATCTGTTTCCATGGAAACGGGGTGATAGAAAACTCCACAGATTAGACGGGATGAAGATTTCCCGCAGAGGTCATGAATCACGTTTGATGTGACCCACGGTGACATCATGAGGCTAAGTGATGGGCCGCTCGCCGGACCTCGCCACCTTTTCCGGTGACTTCACTCTGAGCTCATTATCGTCTTCATCACAACTGGGGGCGAGATGTGAGAACACCTTTCAAGTTCTGAGCTCGCCACGGACTCAGCCGTTCACCAGAACTGGTTTTCTCTCCATTTGGAGCCAGCGGGGGATTATTAGATTGTATTTTGCAGTGCAGACGGTGACCTGGAGGGAACCGGATGAATGTACAGTATAGGAAGGACCACCCTTTACTCGTGCTCCCACCGCTCTACTGGATGCCTCTCATGGCAGTAATTAGGACCTCAGTGATTGATTTTTGATTCTTTGAGAGAGGCCATCGGTGCAAGGTGGAGGACTTTTATTGACAATAATTTATAACGCCAGCTAGTTTTTTATTCTATTTTACCTTCGATTTAGGGGACTGTCTTATTAGTTTAGTGATAGAGCTTGCCATAGTCATATTGGTAATTTCACTCGCTTTACTTTTAACCTATTATATTGGGCATTATGAGGGCTAGCCATACATGCTTTTATCTTGTTTTTTTCAGAACAGTCTATACTATACAGATCTTCTATCATTTGGTGTGTTAATACTTGCAGATTTTTAATATTAGCCTTTATGTGAAGGAAAGAAAAGTAGGTTTTTGCGTGTAACTTACCCTAAAATGCCGGCAGTAGAGATGTTGGGGAGATTTTCTGGAATCTTGTAATATCAGAACCATGATTTTTGGATTATATAGCTTAAGAATCAACCAATCAGGCACAACATCATGTTCACCTGCCTAATATTGTGTTGGTCCCCCTTATGTGGTCAAAAATGCTCTGAACCATTGGGCATGGACAAGAGGACCTCTCAAGGTGTCAGAATGGGGTCTAGAAAGTTTGGAGGTCAAATCAACCTCTTGGGCCATTGTCATGTTCCTCAAGATGTTCTTGATTGTTTCATGCTTTTGCCATGTCCTGGGGTGCATTTTCCTGCAGGGGTAGGCCAGTGACATTTGGGATTTTCATTTGCATGAGGGAGTGTGCTTGTTCTGGGACAATGTTTATTTGGGTGTCTAAGTCTCATCAACACGGATACCAAAATCCAAGGTTTTCCAGCAGTACACCACACAGTACCAATATGATCAATGTTATTCACTTCACCTGTCAGTGGTCATAATGTTGTGGCTGATTGGTGTATGTGCCTAATAGAAACATATGTCATTATTTTATCTACTAAGTGTTCACATACAATATCCTACTTGCGCCAGTTGCAATCCAGGCACTTTAGTATGCACAAGCATAACTTCAATGCTCCGGTTTCTCCTGATATGATATTAACATACCATTTCATAGATATGTTAATGTGCATTGCAGGGATATTAACATGTCTGGATATTAACATATCTATGCAATGGCAGGTTCATGAGTAATTCAAACCAGAGTAATGGGTTTGTAGAGCTGTATGCAGGTTGTTACTACGATTGAATGGATGTAAAATTATTTTTCTCGCAACGCTACCTCGCACAGACAAGTAACTAGCATTGTTGGAAAGGTCAGGTCGTGCAGTTTCATTTGATGTGTGTTGCATCTTGCTGCAATAACGGCCACTCAGCTGTGAATTTTGATGCAAACTGCGTCTGTTTGGCTGTAAGGGTTAAAAGAAGCAAAATTAATGGCATGCTTTCAGTATAAGTTTACCCAAGTAGTAATTAACCTGTGTTTGCTCCTAGTTCTCTTTATTGAATGGGTAAGCAATAAACGACCGAGTAAATAGACTTTGTGTGTGCATGCGTGGACAGTAGCGCCATGTCAAAGGTGATTTTTGTTATTGCTCAGCATTTTAGAGCTGGGACTGAATGTCTGGACAAACATGTTTTTGCAGACACATACAAAACCAACAGATAATTCATCCCCTGATAAATATGTTTACAGCCAAGCAAATACAATATTTGTAATCCTCTCCATCTTGCCCTGCAAGGACTGGATAAATATCTCTTCCTCTGCCAGGTTTCCAGTGCAGTATTTCTCTTTCATTGTGGTTTATCGTGGCAGAAGGGAGCGAGAGAAAAAAATTGCAGAGGGAGAATGAAGCATGGCGATGTGAACCGTGAATAAGCGAGAGAGAGATAGAGAACTATTTGGAGAGAGAGCGAAGAGGTGGCAGATAAAGTGAGAGGCTGATGTAGAGAGTGTACACGTGAAAGAAAGCGAGGTGCAGCAGGGAGGCAGACAGAAAAAGAGAGATTGGGATAGCCTCTCCAACCCACTCTAGCCCAGGCTAAAGTAGCTAATGGGCTTGCCCAGACGCACTGAGTGGATATTGCGTTGGGACTTCCTGCAGTCCCTTAGCAAACAGACAGCCAGGGTTGGCTAAGAGGCTCGCTGGCCAGCCGGAAACATGATATCATCTTGCTAGCACCACTAATATGGACACACAGCCAGCCAGAAACAGAGAAAGGCAGGCGAAGGCGGCATGAACCCAATTCTGACAGATCCTTTGAAGCAACACCTGTAGGGGGGGATTGATTGGGCAAGCTGACGGGTCAATGAAATCGCTCTGACATGCGTGTGTTATGTGCTGACATGGACGGCCTGCATTATAACATGTAGCAGGATGGGGAAGTGTCTGAAGAATGACAAACAAGCAGCAGAACACACATTCATGTTGCCCACGCGTCACACAGGGAATACACAAAACTGCGGGACATTCTGTTTCCCGTTCTGACATCCTTCCTTCCCATTTTAGAATGACTGTTACACAACTCGTGCTGCTGCTGTGGAGGGACATTGGATTCACGGTCATGGACACACAGCTTAGACGCTGGAAAGCCTCCGCGGATTGTCAAAACCTAGACTTTGATTCTTCCGCTACTGATGACTGTGAACAAAGAGACACAATTGAAGGCCAAATTATTCTGACCCTGTCAACTGTTTCGCACCCCGAAGCCACATTTAAAACGATTTGCTCATCGCCCATCGCTTTGTAGTCATGGACTGTACATAAAAGATGAGCAGTGCATCTGTGACGTCCGCCTTTGGTTCGTGGACGACCGCTGTGCAGCCTCGAGGTTCATTTGGCCGTCATCATGTTAGTCTTTTGTAACCCCATGTAATCTCACTGGTGAACTTGAGGACACAGTGCAAAGGGATACAATAGCGGCCTGTCAGTCAGAAGACACCCTGCTTTATCGTCGGTTTTACTCTAAATGGGACCATAATTTACAAAAGGAACATCATGCTGTATTGAAGGAGACTTAAAATTGGCAATTTAGAAGATAAACGTATTAGGAAAATGTTAACTGAGGTAACAAATCAAATAAGAAGTAAGGTCATTTTATCATAGACTTCCATGCAGTCAGACCAGAGGAGTCGCCCCCTGCTTTCTGGTAGAAAGAATGCAGGTTTAGGTCACTTCCACACTGGCTACACTTTTCAGAATTGATGGCTACATCCATCTTTAATATGCAATCTGTGTTTGTAGCTGACAATTGGTGGCTAGTGAACATTGGGGCTCTGGTTGTAAATTTCCGATCCCAAGTATTTGAGTGAAACTAGACAAGACCATTTGCATTTTAGTAGACGTCAGTAAATGGATCAGTTGTTTCGGAACAGTAAAACTATATTCCTACAACTGTAATGGAGACCAGGGCTCAACTTGAAGGAGTTGCGTTGTGTCAAAAATTATTTAACTGTAAAATTGTGACTGTTTGAAACGGCTAACCTGTCTGAAGTGAAGAAAAAGTACACAGTATCATTGGCATCTAGAATTTGCCGAGTTGCCATAGCCAGCTAACCCACACAATGAGTTTTCTGTGCACCAATGAGTTTAAAAATGCAAACTCAGGCATCACATTTTCGATTATATGAGTTGTGAGTGCAGTTGTGCAGTTTGGGGTTGTTGGTGATTGCAAAAATGAGCTGCTCTTTCATTTTGATGTGGTAGAAGTGGCTAGAGCCAAACCCAAAAACAATCATATATTGGTAATGCGGTACATTTTGCTTTGCTGTAAGAGAATCCACATCTGCTGATTCTGCTGTGTTGCCACTCACTGTTGCCTGCTGCACCAGAAAGCTCAAAGACAAGGGAATATCCAGAGCGAAGGTGTTTTGGGGATGTCTAACCACAGTGTCCCTGTTATGAGTCCAGATGGGGACCCTCGGTGCATGTCATCTCTCTTTAATCACCACGCAGGCTGATTAAAAGCACCAGTTACTGATGCTTGTTTAATTATGTAATCTTGTCACATCTTTTAAAAGTGTTTTCACATAAAACAGTTTCGGGGGAAAATTAGCATTTTATTTTGCAGAATTTTTCAAAATAAACCTCGCGGCTTTTGAAATATTTACCGCATGCATTTAAGTTTTACACCCGCAGCATTAGGGAGGATGTGCACACGCACCAATCGATGGTAAAAATCCCACACTTCCGAGAACACAGCAATGCACTCTGCATCATACACAACACTAGCACTCCCCCGGGAGTCATTAGCACTCCCTGAAGGGCAGCATTGTGCCGGGACAGGTTACAAGTTTAAGAACAGGTCAGAGGGCAGGAGTGTTTTTCTTCCCACTCCTTGACCTCTTGTTTATTGCACCGGGAACTGCCTCTTCTGGAACAACTATACAAGCTGCCTCCCTCTAACTAGAGCTTAGAAATCATACTTCACCGTAAGGAAACACATTTTGTTTGTATTTGGCTGCATTTCTGAGTCTAAAATAAACTGGAAAAATTAACATAAAAAGATAAAGAGAGGGGTGAAAACAGAGCGATAGGAAGGCGGAGGCAGACCTCTCCTTCACTCGGGTCTTACATAACCAACTTTAAAGCAAGTCTTAACCTGTGATTCATCCTGTTTTACAGGGCACTTAGTGGATATGGATAATTCATATGGATCCCAAAAGCCCCCCAGGGCACTGTAGATGTAAACAATATACAGTATGTCCCATATTTGTCAGAATGAAGAGTGCAAGGAGCAATTCAGCCGAGCTAGCAGGATGAAACTGCAACCATCCCGCCTGAGTAAGATTGATTAGATGCTCATTACTCCATGCACGCCTGCGTTAGTGTGTGTGTGTGGGATGAGTGGAGTGGGGGGGCAGGAGTGGGTGTTTCCTTGATTTGATTTATCAAGTGCTCAAAAGCAGGCCAAAGGATTAATCACGGCAATGATACCATGCCAGGCTATTATCTACATTGCTTTATTTGAAGATGCTGACTCCTACTTGGTGCGTGTTCGTGTGTGTGTGTGTGTGTGTCCATGTGTGTGTGCTTCCATAAGGAGCTACGTATTATGTTTCACTTTACCGTATGTGTCTGTCTGTTTAGTCTGGTGCTCTTGTGCTGCCTTTCTTGTGGTGAGGAGATTGAATTATAGACTGAAGAACAGTTCTTTTTAAATATGCACTCATGTATGTTTGTTCAATATACCTCTGAGATGCAGTTTGCAGTGTGCATCCAAACAGACATGTCTTCTGCTGCCTCTTCTTGTTCTCTCGTCTATCAACGCTACACTCAGTGCTGTTAACTTTATGATATTATCACACACAGATATATGCAAAAACCTCCTCCTGCCTTCCCTCCCTTCTTCTTTCTCTCCTTAATTGATTTTCTCCTCTTTATGGCTGTCCTCTAGCCACCACATTTGATCCTCGCTCCCCTCTTACCTCTGCCTGCCCTTATCAGCGCTGACTGTAAACTAAGCAGATTCTGTTTTCCAACAAAAGGCCCACTTTTCTGTTCTTTCACCCTCTCAAAATCCATCTGTAGATCTCTCGCTATTTAGCCATTTTGCCATCAATGCTACCTACCTTGAATTTTCAAATAAATACAAATTAATTCAAATATATATATACCTGTGGTCTGATAGCTCACATGGTAAACTTGACATATTGTACATGTCAACTATGCTAATTACATCAATATAATAACATAGTTGTAGTTCTTTTGGCTGTTGGAAGGATTTTAATGCAAAACATCTCTGCAGGAAATGTATGATTTCATTAGCTCAACCAAAATGTGAAAGTAGAAGTGACTGAAAATCAATATTGTATGACAATATCACTCTTTAAGAGAAACAAGGGTTAGTTTTAGGCTGTAAGTTAATACTGTGCATACATGTACATTATGCTGATGACAACAGGCAATAAAGGAACAGTTCTGGGTTTGCATTAATGGCAAATTCAAATAGATGTAAATCAGAAAGCAGATAAATTTTACTCATGAAGTATACTATCATCAGGTAGGAAAATGAGAAATACAGGCCTGTCTCGAGTTAAGCCGTGTTTAAATATATGCCTGTTTCTGTCTGCAGTTGTGGTATTTAAGATTTTTATGGAATTTATGCTAATAAAGGTTAATTTTTAAAGATCCAACCAGTGGAAATCCATTTTTTACACTCTTAAGATGTCCATATGGAGCTTTTTATATGCCTGAAGACATATCAAGAGTAAAATTAGCTTGAGTGAGCATTTTCATCAAAAAACTGATGATAGTTTCCAAAACACGGAGTCAGACTTCCAGGGTTTCATACCCCACAAACCTAAAGAACCAATCCTGTCAACTTTAGGAAAACAGGCCAAAGCAGTAAATATCCACATCAAAGCAATATTTTTAATGTATTTAAATCAGCAACAAATATTGTTATTTTACAGATATTTTCCATTATTCGGAATTTTAAAAAAGTC
>OMNN01010728.1:18009-36987 GCA_900302755.1 Chromis chromis
GTTCCCTCCCTGTTTTCAGGTCTTACTTGGCTTAATACAAAGTAAGATTGAAAATTTACAGCATTGACCCACCTAGCTAGCCATCTATTTAGCTATTTAAGTGTCTCTCTATCCTACAATCTGCTGCCCAGGTGTCTTTCTATCTTGCCATCTAGCCAGCAACAATACTGCATTGTGTTTTCTGTAATTCAAGCAGAGGAAAAGCTCTGTTTATTCCACATTCTTTGACGTGGTCTCAGAATAGACAGCATACAGTACAGATTACATCTCTGAATGCAGCAGAGAGAAACCGGCTTATCCCGATATCACTCTCCCAGATCCATAGACATGAGCATGCGGACACGTGTCGTCTGAATGGAATTCAACACTGATGCCCACGCGTGATTTGTCACTGGCGTTAATTCCACAAACCAACATCCCCAGCCATTTATTTTCATAAATAGCCCCCTGTTCTCTATCCCTTGTCGATCCATCGCGTTGTTTTTTCCTTCTTTATCTCTTGTCTAATTCTCTCGTTTTATCTCTGCTTTTCGGTCTATCCATCCTCTCCATCCTCTCTCTTTTTCCCTTTTTACCATCATGCCAAGTTGCAGGCTTGGGCTTCGTTGATCCGCATTTGTGACAGCGTCTGAGTGAATTAACGCAGTGCTGCCACTGTGTGCAGACATCTAGGACACACAGTAGAGGAAAAAAATGAAGAAAAAAAAACTCAGCCCCCGTTCTGTCTATCTGGCCAAGCTGGAGCAGAGCTTATCAGGCTGTACTAGAGGAGAGGAAAGAGAAGCGGATATTCACCCCACTGCAATGCCATAGTGTACATATCAGTGCCAGTCCAGGCAACACAGTCGCAGTTTTAAAATGTCAAATGCTTGTGTATGTGTGTTTGTGTGTATATGAGTTTAAAGCGCAAATAACTTATACTGTAGAATGAATTAATGTTTCAGCTGACCTTATTGTTCTGAGTGTAGAAGGCTGCTTTGTTTCACTGACTTACAGACCTTACAGGAAGCAAAATATGTCTCCTTTAATGCCAGGACGAACTATGGAAACTTTTCTCCAGCGCCCCCAATATCAATTGTGGTATATATGCTCCTGTATGACACTCCATTAAAACAGACAGAATGCTTTCACCTTTTTCAGGTGTGCCCTTTAACGTACCATCCATCAATTGAAGCCATTCGTCTTTACCAATCAGTTTGCAGTCGCTGGGACGCAAACATTATTCTCAAACTTTATTATCCCAACTGCAAGATCCATTTAGTTACTATTAGTCCTGCACGATGCTTCTTAGTGGAAAAAAACATCTTATCTAACCTTTATCGGTGGAACAGGCGGAATTGATGAGCGAACAGAGGTGATTATTGGAGCTGGCATTGACCACAGGATGCAGAATCAATGCCGAAGTGCTTCATCGATTCCCGCGGCGTTGTTGATGAAGTGAAGAGGCTCGTGGTGCCCGTCAAGAGATGAACGCAGGGCAGTGATACAGTGAGCAGGTTGGTTTTTACTGAGGGGTTAAGACTGTTGTCAGGCGAGCTTTGTCAACCTTCAGACCTTTGGTGCTGACTCAGCTTAACATTATGGCAGAGATCGCTGATTTGCATTGCAGTATTTACTTTGCACGTACACCGATGAGCCACTAACATTAACTCCACCTCCGTAACATTGTGTAGATCTTCTTTGTTGGGCCTGTGGGTTGCAGGGTGGAATCTCCATGGATCACACTTGTTCTGATGCACCTTGCAGACACTCGATCGGATTGAAATCTGCAGAGTTTGGAAGAAAAGTCAACATTTTAGGCTTTTTTTTTTCATGTTAAGTGAGCAGTTTTTGCAGTCTTGGTTCAAGCAGTTGCAGGCTGGGTTGATGCTGTTGCCATGACAAGGTGTGCTCACTCTGGAGCAATGTTTATGTGGATGCTACATGTCAAAGTAACATCCACATAAATACCAGAGGACCCAAGGTTTTTCTGGTCTCACACACTTGCCCTGCCTATTTGTGGTCCGTATATCTCATGACACAGTCACTTAAGTGTTGGCATGAAGCTGCTGCAGCATCTTTTCTCAATTCGCTGCCACACTTCTGCTGCAGACAGTGAAACAAGTCTGTAATGTCAGCACTGATGGCTGGAACGTTTCAAAAATTTAAAAGGAAAGGCAAACCAGAGAGACATGGAGAATGGAAAATGCCATGCTTTTTTTTTTTTCAGTAGAGCAAACTTGGTAACTCTGGTTAGGTCCAGTTTCCAGGAGGCTGCCTACAAGATAAGAGCTGGCAGGTGTGGTGCTAGCAGCCCACTCACCTGTCTCATGAAATACTGTCGCTCCTCTGTTTCAGACTGCCTCCAACTGTGTGTGTCCACGTGTTTACTGTATTTGTCTGCGTGTGTGTGTTTGCAGCGCGTGTATGTTTTCACTATGCTGTGTTCGCTGTGGTATCGCCAGGAGCGATTCTCCTGCCATGCGGAATGCACTCTAGCGTGGATTCACTTCAAAGCATTCTCACATACACATAGACTTGGACAGTATGGATGTACCCAGAAAGGAAAGAAATATATACATGAAGCACAGATACATCCATATGCACCCCTCCTGCACATTGTGTTCAACACATGCATCAAGACAAAAAGAGACCTTCATGCATTCAGTGTTATTTAAGCAACGTATTCATTTAAACCCAAGTCCCAAAGCAAAGTTTCTGCAGTGACATTGATTTGAAAAATGAGTGCAAACTAGTCACGAGGTCTACTGTGGAGTGAGCACTTTCCAGCAAAGCGGAGTCTGTATGCAGCCGGGGCACGAGGGCGCAAATTTACTCTGATCCTGCAGAAAAACATCATCACAGGCAAACGAAAATAGAATCAAGAAAAGACATAAGAGGCCACTGATTAGAACTGTCATTCAGCTCCCTTAAGAAAACAGCAAATATACATATGTACATTTTATACACTGGACACTTCCCACTCTTAACAGCAGCAAGCTTTACTAATCAGTCATGAGCCGCCAGTGCCAGGCAGCCTGCCGCTTTTGATGCTGCACACAATTGAAGCGCGTGGGCGGATAAATTGATGTGTTTATATGTGTGTGTTTGTGCGGGGACGTACTGTATGTGTCAGTGTTTGCACCTCGAGCTGAAGGATGAAACGAAGCCATATGTTTTACCACAGTCAAGCCAATTTGGTTTCCAATTGTGGCAACCTTTCAGGGGAGTGCAAATCCAGGAGCAGTTAATGTGACATTATATATGGTGAAGATACTTTCACATCACATCATCTGTGCCCAGGATTCGTGCCATGTTCTTAATGAGAAGTCGGTATACGCTGTAGTAAACAGCAGCAAAGCTTCCGACAGTCGCTTCCTGTGCTCAGATAACAGCACACAGCAAACGCAGACAGCAAAAAATGACAAGCAACAAAACACAAAAACATTTCTGGCACAGTTCAGAACTCACAAAATGCACCACTCTTTGAACCACCAGGACATTCCCAACCAATGTTTTTTTTTCCTGTTGGCAGCCCTGCAGCTTCAAAAATGTTTGGATGAGATATGAGCAAAAGAAAAGAGAAACAAGGAGACCGGACGGAGTTTTTTTCCTTCCAAAACCTTCAGATTCGAATCTCAAAGGAGGCAGTTCGCTGTGTGTATTAGCGGCCACACATTAATCCGCGTGTGTAGAGGCAAACATCCACAATCACCCATTTCAGTAGCACTCACATTCAACCGGTATTCATTTGTCATGAATATGCTGCAGAGCAGTGACCATTAAAGTGTCTCCAGTTGTCTAGTTAGAGCTCTATGAACAGGAAGCAAAGAGCCTATCACTTCGGCCTTTTATCTTCCTACGGCCCTCAAATGGAGTGGAGACATTCAATTTAAAGTCTAAGGTCTGGTAGAAGCCAGTGACTTCCATTAACTCTATCCCTCTGAAGTAGTTGGAGAGGTACAGCATCAAAGAACTTTAATTATCCTGCCCTGCAATGAGGGAGACAAAGTGATATAACTGAGGCAGAAAAAGTAGAAAGATATACAACACGAGAGACCGAGCGAGACAGACAGGTGGAGAAGGGAAAAAGAAGTGAGAAGAGTATGGATTATCTGCCATAATATTGGCTGATGTGCTTTATTCTCTGCCTTTCTTCTGCTGAAGGACCCTCAAGGTTTTAAATTGCTTCCTTGCTTTTCATTATCTGCCGTT
Organism: Chromis chromis; assembly: GCA_900302755.1. Taxonomy (NCBI): domain Eukaryota; kingdom Metazoa; phylum Chordata; class Actinopteri; family Pomacentridae; genus Chromis; species Chromis chromis. The sequence goes on from OMNN01010728.1 coordinate 22,204, forward strand.
TGATTGGATTGTGGAGCCCTGCTGAGATGCGCCATCAGGAAATAATGGGCAGATCTAGTTGCGTTATTATTTTATTTTGATTTGGTCTTCACCCCGGATAGAAATTCACCTCCAAAACTGGAATATATTCACAGCTATTAATACCTTTGATCGGGGAGTCAGAATGGGAGCGTGCATGAACAAGTAGCTACAACAAATAACTCGAAACCTTGGCAAGCCCAGAAAGACGGAGGAGAAGAAAAAAAAAACAGAGTGGGGGGATGAGAATTTTCAGGGGTTTTGCTTTCTGAAGAAAAAAAGAAAGCACATTTTGCCTTTCTTCTTTTTTAGTGGGCCAGCCAAGAGTGATAGTGGGACAGACATTCAGACAAAGTGGTGGAGTGGAGGGCGGTCTGTAGGGAGCTGGGCGGTAAAGGTCAGGGACGGGGAGATGGCTCTAGCACAAGGACATAATTGGCTAGGCAGAGAGCCAGTTCTGCACACACAGAGACACACAAAGGCAGGGGATAGTGGCCTGTTGTAGCCACACGGGGAATTGAAGCCAACTGAGGGAATCAGAGCCACCTGAGAGAAAAGTGTTAAAGTCTTGACAAAGATTGTTTGGCTCTTTATCCGTCACCCTTGTTTTCTTTTTCTATTCTCCTTTTTTTTCACCCTCTGCAACTCCTGGAGAAGCTTTTTTTGTATTAACTCGCTTTCTCTCATTTTTGTCACTCCCTCTCCAGCCTTTACCCCGCACTCTCCATTGCTTTTCATACCTAAATCAGGTTTTTTGAGCTTCCTTTCTCAGCAATATTCCACCGTCGTAATGGAAACTCAAACGCAATTGACTCCCCTTTTTTCCCCCTTTTCTCTTTCTTGCCTCCTCTGTCCTAGAGTGACCGCAGACATCCACAGAGCCACTTCCAACGGAATACCAATGCTGCCCCCTGAATGGTGCAATAACCGCCCCGTAAAATCCTAATCTGCAGTACGCGTGCGCTTTTTTTTTTTACATAGAATCAGAAAGTGCTCCCCAAAAAAAAAAAGTGGGGGTAATTCATCATTTATGGAGTTATTCTTTTTCATACATTACACAATTGTTTTATCAAGGACTTGCAGGAATGTGTCGGCGTCTGCTGTCCCTTCTGGCGCTGCTCAGGTGGCGTTGATAGCTTTAGCGGCGCTCATTTGCATTGACAATGAGCAGTAATAAAAACCTGCACAGGACTAAAGCCGTGAGTACCACCTCCACCGGTGCACTCCTGTCTCTGGAGTTTTGCCAAATAATGGCTTTCGTAGCTGCGGGGACACGTGCATTTACATCTCTCCTATGCATATACATACACATTCTCAGCCCTCCACCCCCATCCTCCATAATAATGATCTCCTCAATGCCACGGCAAAGAGAAAAGGAGGAGATTAAGGTTAAGGGCACTGTGTTAGATGCCTATCATCAAAGAGAATTAAAATCTTGTAATAGAAGTAAAAAGCACCCTTGGGCGGTAAAGAGCACAAGTGGTTGGGCAGAAGGCAATGCAAAGGGAGAAGAAGTGTGCTCAGGATATATGCTAGGAGACAGGCTTTGCTTTGGGGAGGGTGGGAAGGTTCGCCCAATCAAACTATCCACAGGCATTGATTCAATGTGACTGCTGTAAGTGGTTGTAAGTGAGGAAATAGTCAAACTCACATTGGCTAGTACTTAGAGATAGCTCTCTTAGGCTTGCACAAGTTGATACACTGTCAGCACCGGGGCTCAGCACAGGTTCATTTCTGGGCCCAAGGGTGCATTAATGGGTCCTTCCCTCTTCGTGGTGTTGTGCAGTCTGGATAATGGCGACGGCATGCTGTAGCGAGCTCCTTCCTCTCCATTCAGTCGCCATTCATCGAGCAGTTATTCGCTAAGCCGCCAAAAGTTTTAATTGGTCCTTAAGAGAGATTTGCTGATTCGGGTGTAACAGATGACTTCATGTTCTTAGTTGAGGGGAAATCTTCCATCATATAGACAGAACAAAAATGTGAAATTGAAAGCATCCGTCATTCATGTCTTTATTTTGTCACTTCCACCGGCCATCCTTTCTACTGTTGCTTCTCCTGATAAAAAGCAAACAGACAAAGCGAGACAGCAGCAGCGTCGCTAAGCTCCTCCCTGCCTGTCACCTTTCTCGTGGGAACTCCTTTTTGCATCAGCGTAATGTTTTATCGATTTATCGGCGGCGCGAGAATGATCCATTTATCCCCGTCTCCGAGAGAAATATGAGCGTTGTTGATGTGTTCTGCCTGAATAATCCTGGTATTAATCGGAGCCAAGGAGTGTCAATACGAGGTGATTGGGCTCTTTTAGGTCCATCCGAATGAGGTGGCTTAGCGAGCGGACGGCGATTCGGGACAGCCCAACAAAAGCAAAAAAGCATCAGTTTGTAACCTCTTAGCATCTGCTTTAAATGGATTGTAGCGCCGTAGAGGATTTGTTTATGTCATTTGTAAACACTGAGCAATATAAAATGATTTTTTTGGGGGGAGGGCGGAGTCGGCCTTATCTCCCCGTGGCGTTGGGGTTGGGCATGAGTTAAATGTGGCATTTCAAGGAGCCCTAAGTGAAATCTAATATGGCGTTTGTTTAATTAAAACTCAGGCAGTGTTTTGGGGGCAGCAGATTAGTGCTAAAAGATCCAATTAAAGTGTTTGGTGAGAGAGGAGCTTGGGAGCCTGTTGGGTTTCCTCTGTGATAAGTGAAATACCTTGCAGCCAAACCTGATGGTGCTGATAGCATATAATGAGAAAGGACCCTTAGTGCTGCACAGGGCTTCAGCCAGCCACTGACTACAGCTCCTGCTGGTGATGCTCCCTGACTCTCCTGCCCGGCTTTCATCCCTATACAACCAGACACGCATAGTTGTTGTGCTATCTCGCAGCACAATCAGCATGTCCGTGGGCAAAAGAGAAATATTTAGAAGCACTGTAGCGTCCCTCTTTTTCAATGAAGCTTGATTACCATCACGTTCGGTGGGAAGATGCTGGGAAAAACAAACTGAGATAAAGGCAGAGGAGAGTTTTCTTTGGAGTTTGTTTGTTCGTCTAATCTCTCCCGCTTGGTTTCGCAGGCTCAGATAACTGTCTAAATCTTTTATTAGATTCTGAAGAGCCTCGAACAACCGCAGTCTTGATGGGATAAAATGAGGATATTTAGCACTCGACTAATGTTGTTTTTTTTGTATGTACCAGTAACGCTGGCGCAAATTCATCCCCCCATGAGTAACAGTTCTTTTTTTCACCCATTTTCACATACAAACACAGCTGGCCAGAATGAGCAGGACAGTTAGTCATGGGAGGCCTGTGCGGAGAACATTTGTGTGTGAGAATATTGCGATGGGTAATGGGATGTGAGGCTTCATATATTCCCATTTCTCTGTGTTTTTTTTTCATCTGTCAGCCAGGCACATTAACAGTTTATTTCCCAGCACTGGCCCCCTTTCACTCCTGCCACCCTTAGTTACTATGCTGGAACCATGTATCTCGCCTCACCGGCCCCCTTCATCTCGCCACAATAGAGCACTCCGAAGCAGCCATTAGCGAAGCAATCAGCATACTGTAATGTAAATATTTGCCTGGGGCTATTTTATAAGGACCCACAGCCAACTGAATAAGTATGAGAGTCTCTGGATGAAATTCATACTTGAAGCCTGCATATGCAAACATGCACCTGCGCACACGCACACAAGCGCACCTGTACGTCCACGCACGGCCGCGCGCACACAGCGCTCAGTCACCCCCACACACAAGCGTTTCCCTTTTCTTTATCTCAACAACAGCAACAGCGCGAATGCCTCTCTGCCTGGATAGAAATGCCATCAGTCTGAAGAACTTCTATTGTACCTGCTGCCTGGGTGCTTGTGGTGCACTTGATGGAACAAAATAAAAGTTTAAATTGATCAAGGTAATGTGAAATTTGACAGAGCAAAACGCTCACCGCGAGACAGCTTTGATGTTTTCACTTTGTTTCAATGTTTGATGTCAGGGTTGCTCGTTGAGTAGATGTACATGCTCTGTTATGGCAGAAAGATGCCTTCCAGTGCTATCTTTCATCCCGGCTCGCTTTCTTGACATCTTTTTCATTTAAAATTCCATTATTGTCATATCCTGTTTTTTTTCGAACAGAATACGTAATCCCATGTTTGAGGAGGGAAAAAACAAGTGGAGTGTTGTGCATTGCAGTGATTCTGCAGTAACGGTCAATGTTGGCACCCTTTCTAGCCTACCTCTAGCCAGTCATGCACTCCCTTTAAGATTAGCAAATAGAGACGGATAACAAACAAATAAAAGTTGAGCAAAAGCCTCACAAACTAGCTGCACCAGTATCCTACCTGTTTGCCCTGTCCAACTGTCCTGACCACAGTGTCTCCACCCGAAGCACCAAACCACAATCTGACCGTCGCCTCCGGCTGCTTCCCTGCCACTCCATTCGTCATCCCAGCGAATCATCCTCAGACCTCTCACTGAGGGATCTGCAACCTCCTTGATGGAGCTTAGGGTCAAGTGGAGTGATGGAATTGGGGGTAGGCAGGTTGTGCACAAGATAAGAAGTGCTTTGATAAGCTGTGATTTCGAAAACGCGGACAAGTGGAGCTGTAGTGGGAGATTTTGAAGAGCAGGGGGTTTCTTTTTCTTTTTTTCTTTTTTTTTTGCTCCATATCGCACTGTGTTGGTACAAAGTGCTTGGGTTCCGGTGAGGACAAAAGATGGACTTGAAAGAGCTGCGCTGTCTTTTTTTTTAAGTAAACGGTTAGATTGCAGATCACATTCAGTGTATTACTATTCCGCTCCTGAAGCTTGCTGTATTACCTCAAGGTGAACAGTGCTGTGACTGTATGTAATACAGAGCATATGGCCTTTTGTCTATAGCAGCAGACAGGGGACAATAATTGTACTATTTAACCCCCTTGTTAGGACGGTCAAAGTCTCACAAAGCAATACAAGTAATTCTTGATATTAAAGCAAAAGAAGCCACAGCACAAACATATTTAATGGTCTTCTTGCATAGTCTGTGCTGCTATTCATGCCTCCTTTGGCACAGTCAAACACACCCCTATCAGTATTCATATCCAACACCGCAGTAAAATAAAGTCAGATCCTGATAGGCTCTGTGTGACTGTGGCACCTGTTGCCCTATTGGCTCAGCCTGCGGATTGATGTCTTCCCTTTGATGAAACAAGAGCTCATGTCTAGACTATACAATGGGCCCTGTCACCTTGCCTTTTCTACGGCAACATATTTAAAGTGTGTAGGTCACTGAGCAGCTACAGGTTTAGTTTTTTTTGTCTTTTGGAACAGAATGGATTGTGTGCCTATAGGTAGATCTCCATGTGACGGGAGTAGTAATATGTTTTAATGAGCTCGACTCCCCGGGGCTGTGGAATAAATTTCTTAATTTGAAGTTGGACTGAGAGAGGGAAAAAAAATGAGAACCAATGCTTTTGTGCCAATGTATTGTCCCAGGGCAAGGAGAGAGAGGGGGGAAAAAATAACCTGTTGAATGAAGTCATGCCAAAATATATTTGAATTATGCATTTTTGGTTTCTGTTTTGTCGAAAAGGTAGCTCAGGGGTTCCGCCGGTGAGGCTTTGTCTTCCCGGTGCAGTTGCTTCATTTTTATGTGTGCCATATGAGCCGAGATGTGTGTGAGCCCGGGCTGAGGGATTGAAGTAAGCTTTGTACAGAGGTTTTGCCTATAGTCCCCGTCCCCGTTACCATGCCGCTGCAACAATTCCCCCATCCATTTGACTCACACAGAGTGGCAGATTTCTTTTGCCTTTCATGAGCTGTTGAAAGCTGCCGTCGCTTGCTTTAAATTTCTTGTCAGTTCAGCTAAGTACATCTTCAAAGGCAGCAACTGGGACCGGCTGGTATGGGTGGGGATGAGGTATATGAGTGAAAGATTGGGAGAAGAAGACGATGGAAGAAAAGAGGTGGGATAGAAACGCTCGGTGGCTTAGCTTCTAGGTATACATCTGCTCGCTTAAATCTGCACACCAGAAAAAGGCAGGCGCGCACTTTAACACATGAATCTACACAGATGCACAAAGAACCGCTTCTAAACTTTGAGGTCAGCACCCCAGCTGATGGCACTTAAGCATAGATTTCAACTAACGCATTGTTTGATAAATGTCTAATAAAAAAAGAAAAATGTTTTTTAAATGCTACCCAAAAGCTTCAATTATACAACGCTCTCTTATTCCATTTGTCAAAAGAGCACCCAGTCCTTGAAAAAAATGACTTTTGAAAATAAGTGTTCAGGAAAGCACTTGATTTACTCTATGCAGTAGTATTCTGTGTAGTTGTGCCAACACATTTTGAAGGGCATGATATCAATTTAATCAATTTTAAGCTGTTTCTGAAAGCAAAAATAGGCTACAACCGAATCCGCACGACAGCTTAACACCTCCTTTATCTGGCATCGTGAGACTTTGGAGATTTAAACGGAGGTCACGGGGCCAGACAAGTTTTCGAAAACAAATTGACTCGGAGCATTCAGGAACCCGAAAACATTTGAGTAAGCAGGCGATTCTCAAACCCTTGGACGTGCACTTTAAGTCATGAGCACATCCACATGCTTACACACAAAGCAACAGCGGCAACAACATGGAGAGCTTTTTGGCTTAGCCTTTAATTAGGCCGACACTAAGAAACACTGAGAGGCCAGCATGTTCCATCCCGCTGCCCTCCAAACTCCCGCAGGCCCTCTCAAACTCACCCCAGGCAAATTCAGCTAAGCCTCGGCCTCTGATCGGCATACACATCCACACGAGCTTTCCACACAAGCTCACTGTCCAGGCTCGATGCCGAAATCTCCTCCAACATTTGCTCACTTGCTGTCTTTGTCTCGTCCTCAGTCAGACTTGCGTTCGCCCTCCTGCCTATCGCCAATCCATAACTACTGCTTAACGATTCCGTTAATTACAGCTTTCAAGAAGAAACCCTTTACCCCACATCTGTCCCCGTTCCTCCCCCTGCTCATCGATCGTTCTTGTTTATTTGCAGATAGGCTGTGTGGCAGTGGCCTTTTAAGCATCTATCTCCATTGCTACCTCCCCTCCCCGACTCCACCTAAAACCCATTCTTGATAAAGGATTGGAAACAGATAACGGAGGAGGTGGTGCAGGACCGACCTCTCCCTGGCTTTGTGGCTAAATCACTGCGGGGAGATGGATTGCGCCGTCCGCTGCCAAATTTTCCTCCCGTGGTTTGAGTCAGTGCTGCGTTTTTGTGTCCTTGGAGCATTGGGTAAGCTACCGGTGAGAGTCCGTTAAAGGTATCTGGTCAATGGTGGAGGAAGAGGTGTTGGGAGAAGAATGGAGAGGACGGTGTGGAGGGGAATTGAAGAGAGGGAGGGCATTAATTATAAGGTTGACACATTCAATAGAGGGCTGAAGTCAAACCACCTGCCGGAGGGAATTGGAAAACAGCAACTGCAGAGTACCATTCCAATATCGGATCCCGGTTGCAATGATAAAGACTGTCTCGGTGAGAGAATGCGCTATTTATTTCGGAGTGTGTCTTTGTGTGTGTGTCGGTGTGGTTTTTACACCAGGAGAAGGACTAAAATACAATAGTGTTTATTCTTTCAAGATGTGCACAGATAGGTGACAAATTAAAGGAAAAAATAGAAGATAATATGCAATGTAGCATAGATGACTACCATTTTGTTTGATTGCATCGACCAAATTGGTAGCAGCAAGTTGTAATTAATTCAATATTACAGTTACTTATGGATGCCAGGTAGTGTTTGTTTTTAATCATTAATACTTCATGTTTGTACTGTTACATGTACCCAAAATATTCACATTCTTGTGGATATTTTAACGTTATTGCACAAAACTTGCTCAAACAAATGAGGCATCTCCACCATTCTTGTGGGAGTTTTTCCAGCTCAAGTGGTTCTGATTCTGGAGAAAAGACTTTTAGAAAATCCATCAGCTTTTAAGAAGTCATGGCCTTTTTTTTTTACTCTCCCCCAGCCTTGGCCATAGAAGCTGAATGCCAATATTTTCCAACAATGTGCTTGGGAGGTTTTTCTGGCCTCCAGTTTTGTACATTTAGTTTGCTAAACTAGTACTACAGGGTCAAGGCAATTGAGGAGGTTAACTCTTGGTTTCACTAACTGCATTTATTTTATCCATTATGCCATTCAGAGCATATACTGTATATCAGCATTCTGAATCGCTGTGTCATTCTCCAAACTTCACTTCTCTGGTGTGACCTGATTCATAATTGGCACAAAAACTAATTCCTCCTCATCAGTAGCCTCAGGTACATCTCCGTTTGCAGAGCCGTTGTCATCAGGGGCCTGCGGTATCAAAGAAAATGCTGCTCTGAACTAAACCCATAACCCACTTACAATAAGTCAGACCTGTTCCTGTATCACTGTGCTGTATTTAGGCTTTGGAACAATTAAATGACAATCCAACCATCAAGTAAAATTGGAAATCATTTCAGAGAGCATGCTAAATCTTAAAAACAGACTATTCTTTTTTATTATCTTTGACCTCTTGACACCAGTGCTTCGTTATAAACAGATAGTCTTCGGAGTAATCAGACGTTTGGTGCTTTATTGGAAAAACTGAGTGAATTACACAAGTGTGATATAGCCCCAGGTTTCTATTAACACTAGATATATATTTAAAGGTGAAAATCAAGTTGTTAACCTTGTAAACGTGGCTATATGGTAGGTTTTTTTTATATGCTGGAAGACATATGAGTGAAATAAGCAATCAACACCATGGCTGAGTATTGCAGTGTACTGATGACTTTTGATTCATATTTCTGTGGTTTCATATGTGGCAAAACTAAGAAACCAATCCTGCCAGTTTGGCTTTCTGCATCATTATTCTTCCTCAGATTCAATTTTCTGGTTTGAACATGTAAGGCTGAATCACTCCAATTGGCCATTGTGTCCTGCGAAGTAGATTTAATGTTTGAGCAGAGTCATAGGTGAGCATCAGTGATTGTGCTGCCAAATCTAGGCCATCATGAGTGATGGAGGTGATTATTTTTATTTAAAAGAAAAACTTCTAAATATGTATGTTGACACACTTAGGTGTTTTTTTAGGGGGGAAATCATCAACCGCAGTGGGATTTTAAGGTTTAATCATGACCAAACAGCAAATACTTGATGTGACCAAAGTGCAAAGCTTGGTTTGTGTAGCCTGGGTCTTAGTGTTGAGTAAAATTATCCTATAATGACCTTATAATGGTCCCAATAATGACCCAAAGGCCAGTAGATGCTCACTGGAAAGACGACACCAGTCTGTTACAGTCTATATTTCATCCTGTAAAATAAATGACTTCTCTCTGTCTCCATTAATCCGGCAATGTGTGAGGTTGCATTAGGAAGGTGTTGGGCCACCATGAGTCACCAGGAAGGCCTGTAATGATCCTTTGCATTGATTGGCAAGTCTATAGAAGTCTACTGGAGGAATGAAGACCATTATTTCAAAAGATATTCTTTTATATGGTGCTTTGGTGATGGTGGTGGAGAGTTCTGTCCTAGAACGTCCATAGTTGTTCGGCTGGATTTGTAACGGAGTGCAAAAATCAACCCTATCTCCGCAAAATTACGTTCCTATACAAGGCTCCCAGGCATCCAGTTTGAAAGAGTGACAAAGTCCACATTTGGAGGTAGGATGGAAGGCATAGACCAGAGACCAGACCTTCATCCAGAAGACCAGAGAACCATCAGTCACAGTATTAAGTTTTGGTTTTCTCTCACATTCTGGTTAGGTTTAGGCACCAAAACGACGTGGCTTAGCAAAAGTTACTTGCTTAAGAAAATGTATTTACATATTTTACTGTAGTAAATACGTTTGCCCCAAAATGTAACTAAAAATGCAGTTAAGTTGTATGGGAATTGCATTTGCATCACTATGCTTCTCCACACACTGATGGTAGTTTTTTTTCCTGTGTTTTGTCTCCTTATAATTGGTTTGTTCTTCCTCAAGTGATTACCCAACCTCACCTACATCTTTGCAGAATTTATGATATTTGCACAAACAATAACTTTCATACATTCTCAGTAATTGCCACCAAAAGTCTCACCTGTTGCTACCAGCACCCAGTCTCAGGTCAAAGTGTCACTCTCCAACAACTTATTAAAGACTCCTGCTGCATGAAATAAAACCTGAGAAGCCCTTCAAGGTTAGCGAGGCACTCTACCGGCGCACTCAGGTGAAGCTCCGCAGAGAGACGGATTCTGATTGGCTCTGATAAATGACCATTACCATGCACTGATTGCTTCCATAAAAGAATGGCAGACTTGGAGCACTTAACAATGGGTTCTGTGTACCTGAAAGGTTGCGGTGAGCGTCACACTGAAATAAGAACTACCTGTCAAAACCAATCACTTCATCAAGGCTGCCATTGACGGCAGGCCTCTGCTTAAATTGGGGAGTTGTTTAGTGAGAACAGCAGGGCCAGAGTGAGCGCCGCCTTAAATGTTACTGTGGAATTGAAGTCCTTGGCTCAGAGGGAGGCGGCTGAGTAAACTTCTGAAAAGTACAAACTTGATTGAATTTTTTTTTTTCTGTCTCACACGCTGTGTGTATGTGTGTGTGTATGTGTGTGTGTGTGTTTTGTCCGTTTGTGTGCGATGCAGACTGTACAGGAGGTGTGGGAGGTGCATCTTAATGCACATCTAAGTACTTTTGCTCATCATTATTTGGGAGGAGCCGGAGTTAATCAATGAGATGTAAAGGTGTTTGATGTAGGCAGGGCTGGAAATGATGTCAGGTTTGACACAGACGACGGTGGCTAGGATGTGGGGTTGCTATGCCAACCACAGGCACAGCTGGTCTATCTTTAGAGAACACAATGAAGCTGTGTTTCAACCGGCAATCATCAAATTCAGACAAAAGGGGGGCACCGAGCAAACACAAACACAAAAAAAAGGTTGTCAGACAAGTTTATTCACAGTTTGATTTTGATCTCAAAAACAGTGATCTGTATTGTCAGTGTGATTGCATTGTTTGTTTTTCCCCTGCGAGGAAGAGTTATCAGCGTGTATAGCATTTTAGGTTCAAGTGTTTTTTTCTATTTGATGTTGTCAATATCAAAGGGAAGATTAGCCCTGCTTCATACAAGATGCTGATTCCTTTTAGCATCTGTCCGTCCGGCTCTCTAATCCATGTTCTTCAAAGGCAGGTGGGCATCTGAGACAGAGATTCTCAAGTTGCTTTATAAATAGAATCCAGCTGTAATGGAAACACACAGCCAGCGCGTGCCAGAAGAATGGCTGATCTGACAAGGCGAGTATGGAAGAACTAAGGGTAGCTGTCTCCTTCGGTTTCCGACATTTTTGTTTGTAGCTGTCACCTTCCATTTAAAACTGTAATTACTGTATGTGAGGGAAGACTATATGCGGATGCGCCACCTTAATTATCGCTTCTCACACTTTCATACTTCCTGTTGCAGCAAGAAGTGAGAAGGAGGGAGGTGAAAAACTGTAGCTTTCTTTATCATGTTTTTTATGTCATGTATCTGCTGATGTGATGTCAGCAGTCATGGTCAAAGTTCCAAAACTTAAAATAAACTTATGTAAAAGTACTCCCTCTACTTCCCCTACGAACAGCCATCCATTCAATGGCTTTTGTAGGTAATAGTGTTTATTAAGAGAGCTGTTGGCATTGTCTAACAAGATTTTTTGAACCAGAACTTGGTGCGGACGTACGGATGGTTTAAAGAAGTCGACATTTTGTGAAAGAATGAGAAAAAGAAGTCAAATCTGGCAACCAATGTTTGTTTTTGTGGCCTCTGGAGACAGTAGAAAAGTTGGATAGTTTCCAGAACCTGGTAAATCAGAACAGTCTGATTTCATTGGGATCTGAAAGACCCCCTTGTCGTTAAAATTGAGTTTTATTTGCTGGAAGACATAGCATAAGTAAAATAAGCAGTTAATTACATGGCTGAGCATTTCATTTTCTACCAGATTCGGACTTTGGGGGTTTCATACACAATAAACCTAATCTATGACTAAGTTTCTCCAATATCATGACTTACCACAGTGTAGCATCGAGTAGTTTTACAGTGTTTGAGTCATAGATTAGTTAGTGATGGAGTGAGAGGCAAGGAACTTCATAGATCTGCACATTCAAAGGAAGAAAAACCTTCAAAACATGTAACTTTTATAAACAGATTAGTTTTTAGGGGGTTTAATCAATAACAAGGGAGAGATTTTAAAGAGTCTCTTTCAGGGAATGCGTTAAGTCCCAGTAGAATAAATGATGCAAATACATTCCCATAGAATAAAACCATACATCTGGAAATGTGCGAGACGCGTCGCCTTTAACAACAGCTACCTACCATCAAGCAAACACTGTTGCCTGTTTCTCGACACGGGCAAATAGACAGATAGTCAATCCATCTGGACTTATTACATTCTGCACACAACTAGTCTTAGGCAAACAAACAGAACTAGCAAAAATCCATTTGTTGCAGCGGTTTGTTGACATCATGTGAAAAATAACCCCGCAACTCTATCCCCCTCACTAGAAGGGTCTGCTCTTTATTCAGCCGACATGTTTCAACAGAGGACCTTTATCTTCCCATAGAGAAGGAGGGGGGAGAAAAAACACACGGCCCTATCAATTCTCTAGAAGAAGAAGAAGAAACTTAAGAAAGAAAATGTTAAATAAACAGTATAAATTACCACACAGTTGCAAAAGACAGCCCTGGAGATAAGGATAGTATTTTTCTTGCAAACAAAGTTATATTTACATGTAGAGCTACTAGCATCTCTACCATGAAAGGAATTTCAGTGCCCCATGAAGAGGTTGTTTCAGTGTCAAAATGACTGAGAATGTAAAATATATACATTTATTAACCAGTTTTGCTATTTGGGGTTTCATTTACTCAAGAATGATAACATTTTTGTTCCTGAAATGCTCAAAAATAACTACAAAAGGCATGTTTCGGTCAAATAAGGTGACGCCGACTCATTGGCTTTGTTGTACATGCTCTGATCATATTTACTGTCATGCATAGCAACCCCCCCAAAGGCCCGTTCTGATCCAGTGAAATCCCTGATATGTATCCTCGATGTCTACCGAACACACAGAGCACATTTCTTTCCCATTTCCACAAAGAGGATTTCATGCGCGAAGCCAGATCTTTGATTATTTGGTTATCGGTCAATGTTCACATCCCTGTTTGCTAGTTTTTTTGCTAGTGTTTGCATGGTACACTGCGAGTTACCCGCTGCCAAGTGTCTGTCAGGGAAATAGCTTGATAACAGCAGCAGGAATTTGTAAGGCCATCTGTGTGTGTACATGATGAAAACACAAAAGGTTGGCTGGCTCGTGGAAACTGCTAATTAAGAGCAAAGGTCGTTTTTTTCATTGAATAACTCTAAAAAACTTGCGAGATCATGAATGAAGAAAGCCTGTGTGCATTTTCTCTCCATTAAACCATTGAAAAACAGATTAATTGTGGAGTTTTTAAATTTCAAAAATGTGTTTGTGCAATACTGCATCTCATCGATTCCTTTCACCCACAATAGAATGAGTAAAGATGGTGTTATAGGTATTTTCAGGTGCCACAAAGAGCAAAACACAAGCTAATGTAAACTTTTCCTTCGACGGGAAATAAAAAGACAAGTCTGCAAGTTCTGAATGAGTAAACGTGTCCAACTGGGGTTTGAGTCTTGAAGGCCTGGGGACAAGATCAGTGGCTGAGGTTCACTGTGTTGTATTTGTGCAGGAGGGTCTTTTCAGTTATTGCAGAGAGAGAGAAAGAAAAGGGGGGAGAAAGAGAGAGGCAGACTGGGAGAGAGCGGAGTTCTGGGCTCTCCGCGAAGCCTTGGCAAAGGCAGACAGGCTGCACTATCCTCTGGGGAAGATTCAATTATAAATGATGCTTCCACTCGGAGCCATCTTGGAATCCCTTATTCTTTAGGAGATCTTCTTCACCTAATCCTCGGCAGGGTTCGGTGTGGCCTGCCTCTGAAGTGATCCGCCTCACACATACACACTGTGTGCGTCATGCATTATGAATGATGGGAAGGAGACACTCATGTCCTAATTTCGCTGAGAGCAGTGTGAACATCAACACTGGAGCTGACAGAATGCTAATTTTCGCCATAGAAAAAAGGGGGAAGCGTGGGGGATTGAGTCAGGTTTTTACAGAGCTTTGGTGCGCCGGCGTCCCAGCTTCTTACTCGCGATCTTTGTGTGTATGTTTATGCCAGCTCAAGCTGACTTTGCTCCACCTTCGCTGCCCATCTTTGTCTGTCTGTCTCTTCCTCTTTTAGCCGGCATCCTTTTCTGCATCTCTTCTACCTTGTACCTCCTTTCCTTTCATCTCTTTGCGACGTCTCTCTCTCCCCCACTCCCACCCCTCTCTGAAAATTCTACTGGTGGCAGCGAGCAGCATTAAAGTTAGCAGACAGGTCTTCTTTGTAGCCTAGAGTGCTGTGTGGATCTCAGCTGCAAACCTCCACTCCTCTCCCTCTACTTCCCCCAGCCTCTGAAATCCTCTTCAGACCCCCTTCCCCTCTTCCTCTTTCCTTTTTCCCAACCAGAGAGAATAGGAGCTGACATCTACAGAGCACCAAGGAAGAAGAAAAAAAATCATTTAAAGCCCTTCCTCTCTGTCCGCTCGCCGCTACAACGGAGAGGAGTGTCAGTAATGCAGCAGGAGGTGGGGGGAGACGAGGGCGGGAGGGGGAGACTGGCTATCCGAGTTTTGCGGTAATGAGAGGGGAGTTGCTATGGCTCACCTTCTGCTGTGTGTGTGTGTGTGTGTGTGTGTATTTTTCAC
>OMNN01010766.1:3943-18281 GCA_900302755.1 Chromis chromis
GGGGGGGGGATCTCTCTCCTTGATCGGGGCAGCTGCTGAGGTGTAGTTAACATACTGAACCATGACAGGGCTGAGGGGGGTGGGATGACGCACATGCTCAGTGGGGACCGTTCTGGCAGGATCGCAGGGCCGGGCCAGATCCTGCCTCCACTTAACCTACATCTATCAGCTGTAATGAAACACCTCAAGAGCCTCCGACTGTTACCCTCACCATGCTTATACCACGGCTAATAGAAGGTGTCGCCAACCCAGGCAGGAAACCAACTGAGCACTCTGCGCTTTTTCTTGCAGTAATGGGTTATTTTTGCATTCTTGCAGAGAGTTAGATGAGAAGAATGATACCCTTCTTTGTCTGTCAAGTAAATATAAAGCTGGAGCTAGCAGCCTGATAGCTAAGCTTGGCACAAAGACTGAGACGAGGGGGAAACATCTAGTCCTGCTCTGTTCAGAGAAAACAACTAGCAGCATCTCTAAAACTGACTAATTAAAATATATCTTGTTTGCTTAATTTGCACAAAGGATTGTGGTTTCATGTTTGGCACTTCTACAATCCAGCAGAGACTGTAAGAAGTTGTAGTAGAACAGTCCAGCACATAAACCCTGTAATACCACAGCATGTTGGAGCTTTTGTACAAATATATTATGATCATTAATGTTATTTAAGATTGCCAGTTGACAGATTCTCTGACCTTTGGACAAAGTCTTAATGCAAATGGTAAACTAACAACTAACAGGCTACTGATTAAACCCTTATATTTACTGGACAGATAGAAAAGTTTTACTGTGTGTCCCAAAATGTAGAACTATCACTTTAACCCCAACACTAACCCCGAGCATCAACACAGCCCGATTTAGTGACGGTATTTTTGGGGCATGGATTTGAAAGACAGCTATTGTCAGAGACAACTTTTCTCAAAGCCACAAATTTCAAACCCAGCCCCAAAACAAAAGGCTGTTGTTGCACACAGAAGCCGGCTCCTGTGTGATCTATGATGACAAGGCCTCAGCACCACCTTCCTTTATAGCCGCTTTGACCAAACATTCAGCGTTTTTTATTTGATTTGTTTTCCTCAGCAAAGCAAGCTTCTGAAGCTTCTCTCCACCGCAGAGAGCAGCTGACATAATCCTACACTGCACTTCAATCCTCTAACACAGCCTACAGGACTTATTTCCATAATATCAACACCCCCACTGTAGTGTACTAGTGTGTCAAACCCTTCAAACTATTAGTTAGCCTAGCACCAAAGTGAGCCAGGAGTGTTCAAATAATGGGTTTCATAATGTCCTGTGCCGATACCAAAAAAGAATTCTGGCTTTAAATGAGTGAGGCATTTCAGTGCGGTTTTTAATGGAGGCTCTTGTACACAATGTGCAGCAGGTACGAGCCCCGAAGTCTCAGTGGCAGAAGGCTGCTATGGAGATAGCCTTGGGAGGAGATAATTAAAATAGTAGCACCTATGGGAGGTCCCACCTGCAGGGCTCAGAGGGAGCTGTCTCCACTGTAACAGCCCTGCAGAGAGTTAATCTGAAATTAATCAAAGCCAAGACAAAGGCAGACTCTGTGGACTGAGGTCAAACTTAATGGACTGTTGATGCTGCAACGTTTTCTGTCGCATCGGCCCTGTTCCTCTCACTCGCTTTGTTCTTTTTTCTTAAGATATGAAAAACGTAGAGAATGAATTCGTCTGCTTTGTTCTCGCAGGTGCATCAGTAAGTGAAGGGCGGAGGAGACAAAGGGTGACAGAAGGTGACAGCAGGCAATTTGAGGGAGGATGACGGGGGGATGTCGTCTTCTTTGTTAGCAAAATGACCAAAATGCATCCACTCCCCTAACCTGCCAGACTCCCTGTGTGTGCATATCGGTTGGTGATGTGGAAGAAATCATTGGCTCGTGATAAGTGCAGCAAAACAACACCAGTCATTAGAGAGTTTGAAATACAGAAAAAACTTTATTGATGTTCGGTACGCCTCCTTCAAAACTGCTCTACAGTAAATGAAGCCATGTTGCACACAGATTCAAATTAGCGTGAGCACTCTGAACAGCAAAAAGCTGTGGTCACACCTTGGAACACACACTCATACACAGGCACACGCAAGTATTCCTTCCTTATGAGTGCATGTGAACATACAGAGGACAGTGGTACACACCCAGCTGCACCAAGACAATCACAACCACCTCTTAAATTTGTACTAAGAGGGTGATCATGCAGATGTCTAACAGCTAAACAAACACGTACTAAACGTGGACATATAACACACAAGTTCTCAATGATTGTAGGTCCTAAATTTCATTTTACTAAATTGAATCCCACAGGGAGTTTTAAGTACTTCAGAGGTAATCAATGACCTGTTTTTCAAACAGATGTTTCCTTCATCAGTCATTCACCATCCACATATAATACAGAATAAGGCCCCTACTCTTACGATTTTCTCTCTTAATGGATGGATTGGCTTCAAACATCACATCAGGTTTGCTGCTTGGTTTTTCCCAGTGTGCTTCCACTAGTTTCCTGATTATTTGTATTTTATGTAACCACAGTTGAAGCTGACAGAGCCCTGCAGCTCAGAGCATGTCCACTATGTTCTCTACTTCTGGTTACATAACTGTTTACTATACTGTAGCATTGACGAGAGCCAAAAAACTTCTTTGAGGACAGAGTTCTTCTTGTAAGGCGTCATATTATAGTCGTCACTTGATACCAAAAATAAAATATCCGAGGCAATAAATAAAAACAAAACCATACATGGCACAGAGAAAACACAGACATCGTTTTTAAAATAGTTTTAGAATTGCAAACTTATTCTAGGTAACATTCGGTTGTCCAAACGGAGAGGCAAATAAATAAAAGAAAATGAGGCTGCACTGTCAGCACAGTACATGTAACAGTTATGATACAAACCATGACATTAAGGTACACCTTCATTATTTGAAGAAGCCAATATGCAAGGCACAACAGCTGGCTAAGTTCTTAATCAAGGGAAGCTGTCTTTTAAAAAAAATAGCTGTCTTTCATGATTATAATACAGAGCAAATGATAAACAACACCAAAAGGGAATTACAGCTGAATCCCAGTGAACTAAAGGCTGAACTCTCATCGACCTGGATGATGGATTTTGGCTTTAACAGTCGAGTCAGTCCCACAGAGGGTAAAAAAACCAACAGTGAATAACAATTCTGTACCAGGACTCTCATCGCTGCTAAAAACAGCATTAGTAAACAAATTTTAAAAATAATATTTTACCAACAAGATCGTTTTTTGATTCACAAGCTCGACTTTCATGTCTTAAATTTGTAAAATTACAAAGATACATTATTAATCCATATTAAGTACCTAAAACAAAACATAATACGAGTCTGAGGAAGACCAGATAACTGGGATTCAGCTGGAAAACCGTGCTGACTTTGAGAGCACAACAGCATTGTGTCAAGATATTAGTTATATGGTGTTATTAATCATTTGTCAAGGTGTCTCTCTGAACAGCAGTATTTTGTATTAGCTGACAGTTTAGCTTAATATGAAAGGGACACTCCACTGAGCTACATGATACGCATAGTGCAACAAACAGGGCTTGAAATGCATTCCCCCATTAATTTCTATTCAGGATTCATTAAATCCTGAATAGAAATCTATGGGAGAATTCCATAATGCCAAAGACGGTGATTGTACAACACATGTCCCGCCCCTCCCTCTAAAAAGCCAATCGCCTGCTTTATAACAGCTGAACCAGGAAACAACAAGCCAATCGTGTTGCTGCACTGACACAAACAAAATGTCTTGAAGCTGTGCACATGCAAAGTATAACCTGTGAGAAAAACTTGTATTTTGGGGCAAAGTCACCAAGCATTTTTAATCAGATTTGAGTGATAATTCTACACATGCAGCTTTTATGTCCCAAGGACCATTAACACAACAGTTACGGTGCTTGGTGAGACTTGCCTATAAGGCCTTTAATTAACAGCACTTCTTCATTAAACCTTTTCTTTCTGGTAAACACCACATCCCAGGTTTATTATAAATCTATCATCTCCAGATTCAGATCACATTGATAACATCAGTATGAGAACATCTGGGTTATTTTAACAGACTAGATGAAGCTCCTTCAGAGCCACAGAAGACACAATACAGCAGTACTAACCGATACCAGTAAACTGAGATTGATATATAAAATCAGTGGAGTGCCCCTTTAAATGACTCAACAACAGAAAACATTTACGTCAGTAGTAACATTTTTGAAAACTTTGGAAACAGTGTCTTGGTCGTTGGCCAAAGACAATAAGTTCCAAATGTGCGCTTTAACAAGGTATTGATTTCTTATTTGTGAAAGGCCATTGACTGATGCTGGAAGCGGTTAATAAATAACATCTACTCATACAGTTTAGAGTGTAGAAACACAGACTCTGCTGCAGGTCTGTGACTATTGTATCGTCATATAATACAGACTTTATTCACTTATTGAAAAAACCTCTAAGGCAGAATCAGGCACTAGAAAATTTGACTGTGGCTTAGTTTATTGTCAAGGGCTACCTAAGTGAAAGGGGTTAGCTAGCCTCCTGATATGTACCTTGAAATTTTCATACAAATGTAAACATTCAATGATATTGCACTCAAGCAGCATACTAACATACTGAAGGATGTGTCAGTACACAGACTTTTATACTCATAAAGTGCTTGGATGTAAAAAATATTCGAGCGGGGAAATGTCCAGGAACACTTCTCGCCATTCCTATGTCAAATTGGAGCTAAAACTTCAACAGGTGGGACACGCCACAGCAAAAATTAAACCATGGTTTTTGCTCAGAAGCTGTAAGCGGGGTATCTCAAATGAGCTACCTGAAGCGAGATAATGCATCCAAATGCTGTGTTTTGGTTTCAGTATTTACATCCCAAAAAACGTCAGTCAAACAATCTTCCCATGCTCTCTTGCCTGTAGAAAAAAAAGAGAGAAAAACAAAAACATTAGTCAAACCTCTGATTTCTTTTCTGTAATTTATGTATCTCATGCCCGCCACTTCTCCATATGAATGATTCAAGTATGCGGTCATACAGTGTATCATCTGCTCAGTGACGATGAGATGAAGAGGCATTCTCTCATGAGGCTATTTATCCTGCACTCCATCAGGCCTCAGAGGAGATGAATATACTTGAATCAGAATTGGATAACACACAGCTGCAGTGCAGACATACTGCATATCTCTCTTCATCTATTTACCTACTCATCCATTTGCACCTTCCCTGTATCAGTCCATTCACACGTCTATTGATTGACTCCCATCCCTCTTATACTGACCTTGTCGCTGCTGGTGGAGTGTGTTGGGTGAGTTTCTCCTGACTCCAGGCTCAGGACAGACAGACCGGAGTCTATTAGTTCCTCTATGAAATAAAAACTAACGTGAGTTTACTCATATTCCATCTACATGTACTGTCAGAGAAGTCACTGAAGCTGCTGCGTACCTGTGCTCGTGTTGCTGATGTTGCACTTGGCAAGCTCCACAGGCTGGACAGAGCTCTCATGTAGAGAGGCACAGGCTTTTTCAGCAGGACGGGAGCTGGGAGCTGTGGGGGGGCTGCTGTCTTTTTTAGTGCATTCAGTCTCAGACGCCTGCTGCTGGGCAACAAGAGGAGCAGATGGACCACCGCCTTTATCCTGAGGACTACCATCATCTGGCTTGGCACTTTCAGGAGGCTGCTGTGGCTCCTGCTCTTCATGCTTGATCTTTTTAGGTGAATAAGCTCTTAAAGAGCTCGGACTTCTGGATTCTGAGTCTTGAGAGCCGGCAGTTTGCCTTGTGTGAGCGCCCTGGATGAGTTCCTCTGAGAAGCGCACTTTCTTCTCCGAACCCCAAGGAGACGAGGCCTCGGCCTTCCCCTGAGTGGGGGTGTCCTCCCTCGAGCTCGCAGCTGACACTCCACTCACTTGCTCAGGCAGTGAGTCTGGGCTGGGTGACAGCTTCGTTTTAGCGTCCTGATCTTTCAGATCCTCCAGGTCGGCATCTGTGAGGGCGTCAAGTTCCTCAAGGAATTCCTCCAGTGTTGTGTCAGAAGTCTAAGAGATGAGATTACAACAGCCTTATTGAGTGTCTTTTTCTAATGCATGCAGTTTATGTTTACAATCAGAAAGGTTTCGCCTCTCACCTGCGGGTTCTCTCCGTCATCATTTGCCTGCCATCTGAAAAACACAGACTTCTGTCAAAAAATATTCAGTAATATGCAAAAGTAATTGGTTGTAAATCTGTTATTCTTTCGCCAGTTACAATGTGCTGTAACGCTGCATAATCAAGTACAGCAAGAGAGAAAGAATGAGAAAGGCAGAGATAAAGGGCTGTAGTTTGTTTCATTTGCTTCCGATTCACACACATGCTCACACACCGATGGCCACCACACAAGGTGATAGTGAGACCATAGGGAGCAATTTGAGGCTCAGTTTCTTGCCCAGGGACACGCTGACATAAGGTGGAGCTGTGATTAGACATAGTGGCTCAATCTTCAGCACCACAGGTCTCAGGTGTTGTCGCCTCAGTGGCCTGTGGGTTTTGTCTCACCCCTTCAAATCTGTTGCCAACTGGGATCGCAGAAACAAGAATCTCTCTAGAAACACCTGAGTGCTGTTTTACTGAGTCCCCTGACCCTCACCTAGCTCCAGTCTCTCACACATACAGACAGAAAATAATCTGTCACATTTCACTTTAACGATGGAAGTGTAAAATCCATCGCTTGCAGGTCTTGTGGCTTTTTGAGTTTATGAGCAACGCTTGTGTGACAGCATCCTCACCACCCAACACAGTAGGAGGAGAAAAGCTGAATGCAGTGGTGAGATGTGAATGAGGCCTTCTGGGTTATTTAGTCAGCTGCGACTACGTCTGCATCGAGTCTCATGACATCCAAGGGGAATTTGTACATTAGGGCACAGTGCAGGAAAACAACATGCATTCCCACATCCGTTTTATGCATCGTATTAGTCATCGTGATTTTTCTTACAACAATTAACTGAGACTGTGTCGAGAGACGTCCCAGTGGTCGAATTCAACTTTAACATCAGGCTGTTGTGTGCAAGTCCCGAAAGTAGACTATGTTCAGCTGTTACTGACCTCCTGGCCCTCCCAGTCAGACGATCTTTTCCTTTTGCTTTGCTGCCCATCACCAGCACGTTTTTAGCTCCCTTGTCTTTGCCTCGCTTGTCATGACCTAGGATAAAGAACACTGGAAGTTAAAGGTTTTCTCAGCTGTGGGAATAGTTTAAGGGAATGAACAATGAAATAAATAATAAGCAGGATACCTTTGGAGTCACTGCCTGACCTGGGTTGTCCTCTTCTTGCATTTCTTCCGCCTGGAAGAATGAAACCCATGTTTTTATTGTCAAGTATTGATTTTTTTTAAAAATCCTCCTTATGTTCTCAGTTTAGTCTGTATCTCACCTCTGCTGGAAGGACCCCAGTCTCTGTCAGGGAGGGATTTGTCTGAAAACCTAAAGCAGAGACTCAGTTTAGACAATAACCAAAACCCCACCACAAGCAGTGTCTTGGTCATGTTTCAAAATAATCCATCACTTCCAGCCTTGCATCTACAGCACACCCCATAAACAGACATTTCCTTATTATGACTGAACATTTATTACGGGTCTAGAATTTGAGATTTCGCAGAACCAATAAGAGGATTTGCTCCACGAGTCACTCCCCAACATTTTACATCCACTAAAACCATGTAAATTGTGGAATCAAAAACACATTTCCTCGTCTGTTCTTACTCGAGGGCCTTGTTTAAGCTTCGCCAAATAAGGCAAGGCATTCCATCCCTTATCCCGAACTAAAAATAGCCTCTCCTCCCTTGTCTCTTTACATTTTGATGCTTCCTTAAACAGCACATTAATTTACTCTACAACTTAGTCACTATTTGTACTATGGTTCGGTTTGTTTGAAATCTAACAAACACTTCAAATTAATGGGCTGTATCTTTTTTTTCCTGCAGTCGGCTGCTATTGTGTGATTTCACAACGCATTGGGATAGCAGACTGTAGGATCATAGTGGGTGTTCAAAATGCAGCTCACGGGTTCATTTCAAAAGAAGAAAAAGATGTGGTCAAACAGAATCTTTGAAATTTAGGCACACACAAATCAAACTATGGCAACATACCATTACATACTGTTTATATACTGATGCAATTTGCATGAAAAGTAATTATTTGGTGATGTTAACATTGTGCAACATCCTGTGACTTGATGCGGATTAGTCTTGTGACGATGTGGTGGAACATGCAGTCCAGATAGCTCATCTAATGGATTCTTCCACTGAATAATCTAAACAGAAAGAAGCATGCTGTTCTTCAAGGTTACTTTCTCCTCTCATCATCTGCACTAAAAGTGAATTAAGCCCTTCACTGATGTAAGAAACAAACGATGGAAAGGAAAAATTAGCAAACTTAATTATTTATTAGAACTTCTAGGTGGGTGAATAGCTAATGAATCTGGTAATCTAGCAGAAAATGACAGAATCAAGTTCTTTTTTTAAGAAAGTACATAGTAGGTAGTAGTAGATTGACACCATTCTCATGTCTGCCTACAGCCAGGAGGCAGTTAGCGTAGCTTAGCATGAAGGCTAGAAGCCTGGGAAACTACCAAGCATGGATTTGCATCAGTGCATCTAATGCTCACTAGTTAACATATCTCTCGTTACTTATCTCATGTGTTACATCGTTAAAAAAAGATAAAGCTGTGAAAACATGAGTTTGTGGCCAAGAAAAGCGTTACCCTTAGCACTGAAGTCTCCATGCAACCACAGATTTGACTGTTTTTACATTTTTATTTCTGAGTAGATTGAACAAAGAAGATATAACCAGACCCAAACTCAGATTTCACTACTACTTTATGCTAAACAAAGCTAGGCTATGGATATGATGAATATTGAATGAATTGCTCTCTTGCTGAGAGTTGCCAGGAAACTATTGCTTTAATAAACAATTACGTAACTGTGCAATGTAAAAAGTTAAAGATAAACTATGGGGTGTTCTATTTTATAAGAACCTGGAGAACAAAGGGGATTAAAGGCTAGTAATTAGCATAGATAGTTTACAAAAGACGGACACAGCCTCCAGATCTGAAAACGGAAGGCAACGACAAAATGCCTTAAACCTGCATTCTTTCTCATGGCCAGCAGGGGGCAATTTAAAAAAAAAAGTCTGATTGTATTGAAATCAATGTGAAAATGACCTTAGTTCTAACTTAATTTACTAACTCAGTAAGAATTTTCCTAATACGTTTATAATCTAAATCACTAGTTTCGAGCCTCCTTCAATATGGCATGATCTTCATTTTAGAAATTACAGTTCCATTTGGAAGAAAATAGGCAATAAAATATACGTTTTGTGATAAATAAGTCGCTACTATATGGGAATGTGTAGTGTCCTCAGGTTCTCAGTCAGATCCCTTACGCTTTATGTCTGGTTTTAAAAGAGCATGGCAGTTGATAAAATGCAAAACTCAAGGCTTCAGAATGGCAGTTCACAGACCACCGAGTGGCGTCACAGTGGCTACATCCACCTTTTATTTACAATCGTAGGTTTGGAAAGTAGACAAATAACAGTCTTCTTTATCAATTACTTCTCAGTAAAAGGGAAGATTTCTGAATAAGATTCAACATATTCAGTCAACATCTGCTAGTAAAAAACTATATTTTTCCAGTGTGAAATAGTACAAAGAAGGAACCAGTGAAATATAGAAACTTGAGGAGCAGCTGTGGGAAATCTACTGCATTAGCAGATGAAGTGTCTTGGGAAGGCTTGGGTGCTTAAAATTCTTACATGTTCTCAGTTTTGTCCATGTCCCACGCCCGTCTCCACTGGCCCTTAGCATTTTTATGGCGCGCCACCCTTTCCCTGTCAATCTGCTCGCGCTCCTTCTTCCACCGAAGATACTCCTCCTGCTCCTCCCTTGATGTGGGGATGTTGAGGTCTGTGCTTGTCTGCAGGTTTTCCAGCTCCTATGTGGACACAAAACACTTCAGTGGGTTTTAATGCATAAAAACAAGTAGCTCTCTTAATGGAGCAACAGCAGTGAAACATGACTAAACACCCCTCGGAGTGCCACATTATAACGAATCACTTTACACACCAATCAGAGGAGGGGACGAGCTCGCATAAAGCATGGGAGGCCATGATCAAAAACAGCTTGTCATGAATAAGCAAATAATTTAACTATATTTCTGGTATTTTCATGCCTTCCACTTTATTTGAAATGCTAATTGCTGCCTCACTGTAAGTACTAATAGTCTATATTGCAGGAAAAGTGCAATATACAGTAAATGCAATTAGGTCTATTTCCATCATTTCCCTCTTTGCGTGTTTATTGATCACTGTGATGAGAGCAGTGATACAGTGATACAATACTAAAGGGAAATCTGATACAAGCTCTTTAACACATCAAAAGGGACAGAGGCTCATGTTACAGTCTTGGAGAGAAGCATTACGACAGACAGCGGTGAGGGAAAACCACGTAAAAGACCAGCAGTCTGAGAGTGAAAGAGCTCATCACCTTGACAGCAGGAGGCAGGGCATGTTGCTGTCTGGAGAGAAATGTAAATTGTGCGATTTTTGAGTAACAGGCACAAAAAAAAACTCCACATGCTGCTCTACATATTCAGTCTCAAAGCAACAGTGAGAGAAACAGACACAACACAGTGCCGGGAAGAAGCTAAGGTGGGTCATGTTTTCCTCTCCTCTCAGGTGTGGACCAATCGCGGTGAAGTAAACATGTTTCCTTCCTGCGTACAGTTTTTCGAAGAACATGGCATATGTGCTCATTCCTGTTTTCCACCTCCTCTCTCCTCCCTCTCCTCTGGCCCTCAGAGGACATCCGGGGCCACACGGGAAGCCACTTCTCACATGTTCCAACAGGCCGTCTCCTGCTGCCAACCCACTAATTGGATCGATTTCTCGCCTCTGTGGGTCCCCACGGGGAGGTTGCCAGGGGCCCAAAAAAGCAGGTAAGAATGGACATTACAACATGAATCTGGCCAGTGTAGAGACCATGCTCTTATTCTAAAACCTCCAGCAGCTGCACAAGTTCAGGTCCAAAAGAGGTTTACAGCATATCTGTTAACCAAAACAGACTTTCATCCCTTACGCAACACCTTAAAAAAACACACTGCACGGTATTTCCTGGAGCGCTTGCTGGGCCCAGACTGCAGAGCAGGCAAGGTACAGAGCGTCGGAGAGGCATGAACAGCATCACTTGTCATGTGGCGTATTCGCCCGGCCTTTGAAGCCCGTCCTCCCTGCCTCCCCAGTCAGCCTGTTTATCGCACGCCTGATCTGTGAGACAGCTCTGAGCTACTCCAGCAACGTTAACATGCGAGCCAGCGGGAGGCAGATGGGGACAAGCACTCAAGAAGAGGGGTGTGCATGGCAACGTGTTGTGGCTGTCTGTGTGTGTCTGTTTGTGATGAAGGTAGAGCGCATATTTGCATTTGCATCTCTCTGTGCTTTTGTGCACTGTGGCGCTGTCATATGGGAACCTTGTATTCCAATTTGTATTCTTTCCCGTGAGCCGTGCAGTAATTATGAGCTCAAGTGCTCAAAACTCAGGGGTTTTCTCGAGCTGATGTTTTAGAGATGGAGCAAAAATATGTAAATGTTGATACCAGTGCATGTCTGTTTACCTGGCATTGTTCTGACACTGTGTGATGCTCCTCGGTGTGCTTCTGCCCTGGTTTAACCTCCTCCTGTCAGAGAGGAGATATTAAAAAGATGAGCATAACAACAATAAGAGTGAGACAGCAACTCAAATTATACATGGTTTTAAAGAGTCAAATTACAGCTGCCACAAACAGTAAAAAGAAAATCAAGCGAAGGCACAGATTCATCCAGATTTAGAGGCCTACACTGCCTCCAAGTGGATCAAAAATGTAACAGCGTGACTTGGCTCTAGACCAGGGGTGGGGAATCCTGGTCCTCGAGGGCCACTATCCTGCTTGTTTTAGATGTGTCCCTCTTCCAACACACCTGATTCAATGATCAGGCTCGTTATCAGACTTCTACAGAGCTTGATGATGAGCTGATCATTTGAATCAGGTGTGTTGGAAGAGGGAAGCATCTAAAACAAGCAGGATAGTGGCCCTCGAGGACCAGGATTCCCCACCCCTGATCTAGAACATGCAGGATAGGGGCTCTCGAGGACCAGGATTGGCGACCCCTGATCTATCCAGATCCGACTTACAAAGTGGGACTTTAGATTAGATTAGATTCGACTTTCTTAATCCCTCAGCGGGGAAATTTCCATGTTGCAGCCGAAACCTAAACAATTGTACACAAAATGTTGCCATATACAGAAGAATAAAAGATAAAAATAGACAATCTGATAGAAAAAAGGCATTTTATCATACAACAATATACAAATCTAGTGCAGGTTATATTAAAGAATGTGCAGAGAGAAAGGCACTGTAGTTATTTAAACTGTCTAAGTACTGATTGCTGATTACAATAAGGTAATCAGTCCCTCCAGGAATTTGCGATGTTGCGATCGCAACAATTAACGCAAATTCTACCACTCAGCGCGAATTCAGCACTTTGAAATACCGTATAAATGTCACCGTTTGTGCTGTCGGGAATAATCCAACGGTTTCTGAAAGCTGAGGCGTTGCGCTTTACAGCCAATATGGTGTCATTACGGTAATTTCATTTGTGCCCCCCCCAGAAATCCACTGGATGAAATTACCGCAAAATTACCGTATTAACATAATATTGGCTGTAAAGTGTAACGATGTTGCACTTTACAGCCAATATAATGTCATTATGATAATTCATTCGTTCATTTGTGCCCCGAATGAAACCGTAAAATTACCGTAATGACACAATATTGGCTGTAAAGCGCAATGGAAAAAATGGGCACCAGCACTCACAGGACATTTTCTGACCTTTTTGTCATAAAAATAAGAAAAAAAGACCAGGAGGACATTTTGAGGCTAAGATCTTAAAGGGTTAAACCATATAGACAGATACGTCCAAATATGATTCATTCAATAGTGAATGAAAATAGTAAAAAATAGACTTCAATTTATTTAGTTGGATGTGTAAAGAAATCAGAGAAACGTCACCAAGGCAGAGGAAAGAGAGGAGCAATGTTCACTGTCTCCTGCAATTTCATCGCAACAAATACGCTTAAAAAAATCGCAACTTTCATCGCAATTTTTAAGAAAAGTTGCCGCGAATTCAGGCATTTTAGGTCGCAACAATCTGGAAAAACACCCGCGAAATCCTGGAGGGACAAGATAAGATAATCCTTTATTAATCTCACAATGGAGAAATTCACTCGTTACATTCAGCTCAAGAAAGAACACTCAGGATGTGCAGGACAGGTGGGAAAATGTGCAAATAGTTAAATAGAACTAGAATAAATAAATGAAAATAAACATACTGTAATAAAAAAAACTGTCAATAGAGCAGATATTTACAGATATTTACAGTTGTAGTGCAAGTCGGTAAAAGTGACGTAGATCAAGAGATTATTGCTCGTAGTTTTTGCATTGTGGTTATAAACATGAATGAAGTGGACAAGATTAGATTAGATTAGATTAGATTAGATAGAACTTTATTAATCCCTTAGGATGGTTTCTTCAGGGAAATTAAGGTTCCAGTCGTACAGCACCGACAATAGACAGACAGTAAAAAGGCACAAAGGTCAAGAATAATATAAAACTAGTGCTAAAGTAATAATAATAATAATAGGAACAATAATAATAATAAAAATAATAATATAATGACAATAACGTATTGCACCAGGACAACAAAATTGCACATTGCACATGATGGAGTCCAGGAACAACACCACGTTCAGGTAGAGTCTGATGGCAGCAGGTAGCGTTCCTTCTTCCAGCGTGGATGTATCGGTCTGCTGCTGAAGGAGCTGCTCAGAGAGACTTTACAGAACTGCATTCGGTGATGTTCTTGTTGTTTCTCTCCAGGAACAGCTCGAGTCGAGAGCGCAGCGACCGTTTCGACCGCTCCGATCGCGGTGGCTTCGACCGACGGGACGACAGGAACCGACTGCAGGTCACCAAACGAAGCTTCAGCCGAGAGAACGAGGAACGCAGCCGGGAGAGAGAACAGCGAGGGTCGGCTGATCCTGTACGCCGAGTGGCCAGCATGACGGACGACCGGGACCGAGGCAGCAGAGACCGAGCCAGGAGCAAAGAGAACGGTACGGAGATAAAGCTGGAGGCTTAGTATGTCAGTGGAGGATCCTTTACAAGTAGAGATCAGAATCAGAATAGTCTTTATTGTCATTGCACAAGACAATGAAACTCTGTTGGTGCAGTCCACCAGTTGCCAGGATTTAAATATAAGATAAAAT
>OMNN01010790.1:10222-20362 GCA_900302755.1 Chromis chromis
CTCTGTTTTTGTTTTCTTGTGAGTATGACTTAATGTGTTGATGGGTGGTCTTAGTTTTGTTTTGTATAGTCCGATGGCTGGGACCCCATCAACTAAAGAAGGGGTGGATGTAAGGTAGTTAATTGAATACCCCACAAGGTGGCGCTGTTGTGCTGTCCATGTATTGGGAAAGCCAAAGATTTCTGCAGTTTGTCCTATTTGGGCCACCGTAGTCTAGGTAGTGAGCCCGCGGGAGCCGCCATTTTTGTTCAGTGTATTTCTGCTATCCGTGAGCACTGTGAGCGACGGGCTAAACTGTGATGGAAATATATTGACTAAATTAACATTATTTGGTTATGTTCTACTGTTTACTGAATGAGTGTATTTCTGCTATCCGTGAAGGTGAGCACTGCCAATAAACTGCCGCCGGTTTCAACCGCAATATTGAGCCCCCAGCGTCCGGTGTTTTCTTCCGAGCTCTCCGCACAAACACCCGCCAACACCCAAAAATACACAACGCAGAGTACCGGGTGCGTGGAGAGGGAACAGCGGGCAGCGGACGCGCAGAGGGAGTGGGTTACACAACCATAAAATTGTGAGATCCAGGCGACTGCAGTTTTTAGAGCCAGGCACCACAGTTGCCCTCCACCAACTGCACCGCCTCTGAGCATGATGGGAAATGCCTGGCTAACACCTGATTAAGCAGCTGATTGGTTTAGAATCTGGCTCAACAAGATGACGTTTGGTAGATGGGAAAGATTTAGAATTTGTCTCATTTTGAAGGTTTATTACGTGAACAGAACACATGCTGTGTGGGTGATGGTGACATTTAACATACAATTTTTGTTTATTGTAGTCGTCAGTATTAGACTGATTTAAAAATAAAAAAGTATGGGTCTGATCATATTTTAATACATTGTATTTTCTGTGCTATTTTTGCTGCATTTTGATTCAAAATAACCCCAGTCATCCCCACCTTTCCAGTCACTGGATTCCTCACCCCCATTTCCTCACCAGTTCCCCAGTTCCCTCATCAGTATATACTGTATACCAGCCGAACTCCACTCATTTCCAGCCAGACTGTCTTATGTGCTGCACCTTTCAAGCCTTTGTACCTGCTTTTTGGATCAGCCTATTTTGACTTTGTTTTGTACTTCTTGTCTGCCTGCCTGCTGACGTCATGTCTCGCCGTTCTCCTTTGTCTGATTCTGTCATGGTACCATCACTCGGCTCTCTGTTCCTTGCGTTTCCTTCCTTTTGTCCCCGTTTGTCCTCTCTCTCTCTGTTTGTCAGTGTGTTTGTCTGTTTGTCTGCCAACTCTCTTCATAGTGTACCTGCTTCCTTGTGTAATCCCTGGTCTAACCATCGACTTCTTTGTGCCTCAGATCCAAGTCCTGTCCAGTTGTCTACTCACCAACTTGCTCCTACAACCAAGCTTCTGTCTGCAACTTAGGCCACAATCAAAATCTCTGTCTACAAAATGGTCTGTCAGTCACCTACCAAGCCACCATGCTATTCTCATTCACCAACCCTCAGATGCTACTCACTACAGGATTCCCACACCAGCCATTCACCGGAAACACAACCTCATGTCTGGATTCTCTCCTCTGGCTTCTCCCTTCATAAATTTTCCAAAATTCTGCACCATTTCTGTGTTCTTCTGTTTGGATCCAGCAAATTTGCTAACCATAACCGATGCAGCCTGCATTACCATTTAATAAAAGTAAGCTGTGACACTGATAAATAAATGTACTTTGAAATATTTTGGCAGGTTTGTAAATCTGACAAATATTAACCTTGTAATATTTTTGCTGCACAGATTTCACCTAGAAATCCAGCAACGTCCCTGAATCCAGCCTGATTTATTATATTTTGTGTTGATGCGCACTTAATACACTGTCAGGTAGCTGCAGTCTGAAGAGTGCACTTCAATTTGATTAATAATTCTGTCAGACTGCTGAGATATCAAATCAGATTTTTTAGTAAAGCAGGGTTCTTCAAACCATCATATGGTGTCACTGGATTGTTTACACTTGTTAGCAGCCGAATGAAGATTTATGAACCCAGCACCATTAAAGTGTATTGCTTTTAAAAGTTCATTACTGCTGTATTTTTCCAAAAATACAATCTGGTGAATTACCTAGGATTTGACTGATCTGAGTCTGAACCATCCTCTATCTTCTCTTAGACTTCTGAGTTAGGATTAAGACATGTGGAGCCAACGCCACTGTATGTTATTCTTATCTGCAAGACTAAATGTGAAAGTAGAGCGAGAGAAATTTAAAGTAATAGGAGATGCCAGATGTTACTGTTAACCCAGCTGGAGTAACATCCAGTTCATCTTAAAGTAAAGCCTCTAATAGGAAGAAGTTTCTTATTAACCCCAGTGTCACACTGATCTACCTCTCCACTCTCTTTTCCCACCAAGCCTTTAAGCCACATCAGTATACACTCACCCTGAAGAACACTGATGATGTTGTCATGCTAAATATACACACATCACATTTACATATCGTGTTTATTTGTAGTTTAATGTTTGCATAATGTCTCAAATGTAATGCAGTATTTGCATTTTGCTTTAGCTCATATTGTTCCATGCATAATTTTTGCACTGAGTCATGTAAAACACAATCTTCTGTTCTCTATAAACAAAACCTTTACCAATTCTGATTGCCGTTAATTACAGTACTGTTCCTGTATCGTCACATATAGGGGGATTTCTAAGTCATTGTCATTGGCTCACCTTTACATAGTAGCAAGTTCATGACATTTGGGTTACTTATAATGTAAGTAGCTTAGCTCAAGAAATGTTTTAACTTTTATGTAGTTTCATATCTTTTCTCACCTGAACTGTCTTATGTAGTATCTCAATTCTGTGTTTTATTCTGGGAAAGACAACAGGAAATGCTGCGAAAGAGACACAACATACAACAAAAACAGACCCAAACTAGAGACTTCAAGGATCTCTGGGTTTTTTTCCACCTGGCGTATTTCTCATCAATGTGGCTTTTAGGCTGAGTCCTTCCAAAAAAAAAACAGCTTTTTTTATATGATTAATTTTAAATATAGCGCATATCTATTATATATGCATATCTATAGAATAGAAGTATTTGTACCATTTATGTTTAAATGTGTAACAGGACTGGAGATTAGTTATGGTTGGTCTCTTTTCCTGCACAGTTGTAATCAAGACAAAATTGCAGGTTTGTGCACTTGTGGTTCTTGCTGAGCCTAATGGTGTCGTTGTCTCCTGTGGATAAGTTAACTAGTACCGAATCCCCACTTAGTTTCATAAATGAGATGCCTGGTCTGTTCTTGTGTGAACGGACAGACCCTGCAAACCCCTTAGAGACCTCATCTATTTTTCATAGTTAGATAAACCTGCCTAGTTCTGTCATGTAAATATTTCATCTTTCCCTTATCGTACTATCTCTCAGGGCAGCTCCCTTTAACATCTTTTGGGCTCTGATCTTGTCTCAGTCTCAGTCACTTTCTGTGTCTTTCTATCTTTTGCTCACTAAGCATACTAAAACTCACATTTTCTCTCTTATGGTAACAGTTTTGCTCATACACAGATTTGATACTTTGTCAGGCATGATGGAGCAGCCTCCTTATTGGCAATCCATTGAAAGGGAATTTAAACTTTTCGCAACTTTTATCAAACTTGTAGAACATGGACTATCAACAGATCATTGGCACCCCTTACAAAGACTTGTGATTGACAAAAACTCAAACATTTTCCTACAGGTCTGGAAACATAAGAACACATATCATGTACTTGATTCCTATCAGATTAACTGTCATGGGGTTAGAATTAAATTATTACAGCACATTATACACCACATTATAAACATTATAAATCATAACTGGACTGAAAATAAATGACTCCACTTCCAGTAGTCACATCAAACATCCAAAGTGTCAGGGCAACTTGGCACACCTGCTTTTCAGGGACATGGACTGGCTTCAAACTACCTATATCAACAATCATACTGTGCTTAAGGGCACCTTAAAGCTGACTGGACACAAAATTTTGATACTGATATGTGTCATACATGATACAACTGAAATCTGAAAGCTTTTGTTAATTGTTGGTGGGCTGCATCTGTTACAGTTTGGCATGTACTACTCTGATCATTAAAACAAAAACCACGAATTACCACTCTATTATAGTGTGCAGTGTTAAAAGCTTTGAGCCTCATTAGCTGTGTGGATACATTCTATGCCAAAAAAAGGAAAACAATAGCGTGCAAAATGAACTATTCCCATTGTAAAATCAGCAAAGACGTAAGAGTTTTAAGTTCACGTTCAATTAAATGTCTTTAGTTTGTCTGTTAGTTTTCCTCCTTGTAATTAGGATTTTGAAATAAACACTACTTCCAAGTCAGAAACTAGCTATTATTACAACTCTGATATAACTTGGTCACCACATGAGGTCAAAGGCGCCTTGTATAACCAGATCTTCCTTTACAGTGCTGCAGAACAGTCTGATCCATTATCATTCTGTTATAATGGGGGGAAAAAGCACTCTGGCATTATTGTCTTTTTTAAAATCTCTAATCACAATCGTCTTGGGCGGTGCTAGGCTCTGGATGCAGCAACAGCATTCCATCAGACTTCGCCATCTTGGCAGTACCTAACTTTGCCTAACTTCTAGTTATTCCAAAAATGAGTAAAGCATGAGGCGGGCCATGCAAAAGTTTTTCGGTAGTCTTATGACAGCACCCATCTGTCATTCTAGTTGGCCACACCCTGAATGTTTATTTCTGCTTTAAAGATGGGGAATCGACTCATTTTTGAAGCCAGTATCAAGTGGCCATTTGAGGAACTGCAGGATTTGGCACTTCCGTGTTCGACAATTTTTCAGCCCAGGACATTGCTGTTAGCCCTATTCAAACAGCAACATGCAGATATCGTGGAGGCTTTTGTAGAAATACGTAGCAAAAATGTCAAGCTTATACCCACAGTCTACATCCTGTGAGTCAGACTAGAGATGCAATTTACTTGAACTTTCAACCAGAAGGTTCCCTGACGCTCAGCAGGTTAATTTTCGGATCCAAAAAAGCTCCCATAAAGATCCCATTGACAGACAAACTGCATATGAATGGTTTATTACAGCTCAGCAGATATTAAAGTGGGCAAAATAAGGGTAGCTATCAGATAAAATTGATGTTCACATTTATTAAGTGGTTTCAAACCATCAGAGAGAAATAAATAGCAATAAACCAAGCACCTGTAATAAACTGGGTTACTCAAGATGAAGTACATACATCAACTTAAGTCTGGGTTATTTTTGTAACCATGTAATGAACAGAGCTCTGAATCCAGGTAAACAAAGCTGCACTCTGTTTCCATGTCTCCCTACTTCATACAGGTGGAACAATCTCTGTTGTTAATCCATCTTCCTCTCTCATCCTGTCAAGTCTGTCGCTCCACTGATGCTTTAGACCGTACCTGCAATGTCGCCTCATTTCCATTTTGTTGTTTTTACTCCCAGACATCCTCATTCTATGTTTTCTGTTTGGCCATAAACGGCGTCTTCTACTGCAATAGTTGAAGAAGAGTTCAAAGGAAATGGAGCAACTCTCACCTGTTTTTAACTAATTCTCAATTTAATTAGCTCTGTTGTTTTAGACCGAGGACACTCAACTTGCTTTGCCCCAGGGCCGCTATTGCAAAATGACAGGAGACCAGGGAGCCGTTAATGATATTTTTCAGGTACAATGAATGCACACCTCGTCTTTCATTGAAAATACGTATTTTCAGATGAACTGAGTAATTGCCAAGGGACATTATTAAACATTTAGTATATAAACCAACAAGAAAAGAATATGAATCAAGTGAGTCAGTTGTTTTAATTGTGAATTGGTCAAAATGGTCTATGTGGCAGCCAACACTTTTTTACTCTTTTTACACGTCCAAAGCTTCTAACCCTACCCCCACCCTGAGCAAAACCATTTTTATTTCCCTCAGCCACACACTAAACTTCAAGTGATTTTGGTCTTGTCTTGTCAACACAAGATTCATTCTGAAAGTAAGCACATCTGCACCACAGCAGCAGCAGCTGCACCCTTTGTCAGTGTCCCTACATGCATTCACAGTACAGCAGTGTTCTCACACACAGACTGTCAGCTTTCGACACACAGAAGTCAAAAGAAAAATGACCTGAAAGCTTCTGGTTTCAGTGCATAGTGAGGGGACCAGGATGTTGCTGTGAAGTGGCTGTAATAAAATGCAGTTGAGCCTTTCATGGTAAATCATCTTGTGTTCCTGAGGTCCTTCAGTAATAAATAATAAATCTCTGATTAGAGCTGTACTTTGAGGACTGAAGATTGACAATAGTCAATGAAAAACAACTCTCTCTGGACGACTAATTTTAAAATTACATTTGCACATATTTACTGTAAATAGGGAGCTACAGTGCAAATCAGCTGTTCTTGGTGAGACTGGCATCCCTGCAGTTGTTAGAAAGGACATAGACTGGCATGAGTTGTGCATGTCAGTCATTTCAGTGAGACCACTGCTTTGGCACAGAAAGTGTGCAGCAAAAAACACTGCTCACGGCAGAACTGTTGCCTCAGTACAGTCCAACAATGCAAAATGCACACTGTAGCACTGTGTAAATTCAGCTGGCTAGCTTGCAAAGGTCAAGACATGATGAGTTTATGGTTTATAAACATAAAAAAACACTAAAACACATAGCATTTAACACATATAGAAACAATGATATAGGGGTGGGACAAAATATCAATACAGCGATATATCGTCATCCCTCCTCGTGCGAGTATCGATACGCTGGCGCCAAGTATCGATACTTTAATTAATATAATAAGGCGCTCTAATAAGGCACTCTAAACCCTGCCAGATCCCCCTGCCAGCTGCCATTTCCCCAGCGTCACTACTTAATGACTCCACACGGTGGCGTTTATCACATGAATGAAGACTTGAGCAGAAATTAATTGGAAGAAGAAGAGTTTATACGGCCGCTGTAGAGCCGCGTAGTAGAGCCGCGTAGTAGAGCTGCGGCTCTCTTATGGTAGCGTTGCCGTCCTCCATTATACCGCGCTGAGAGCGGAGCCTGAGAAGCTCCGCCACCGAATACTGAAGGAGTCCTTCCACGGGTAGATGGAGGAGTGACAGGACAGTCCAGACCAGTATGGACCACACATAGACCATGCTGGCCCACATCGTGAAGCGCGGCGGAGAGGCTGGGCAGTGAGCCGAGCAGGTAGGCTAAAGTTAGCCTGCTCTCACAGAAACATGGAGGGATGGCAGTACGAATGAAGATCATCGGGCGGAGAAGGAGGGTTAAAATGCCCATTGAGAGTTGGTTATACGGTCGGAATGTGACTTGAGAACCATAAACACTTTAAAAGTTGCCGGTGAGTAGCGGCAGCAAGACGTGCCAGCGTTCACACAACTGGAACCGGATTCGATATTGTTTTTGCAACCATGAGTGGGAAGGGTAGTGCGGTTGATGGCTATCTGCCACTCTTTATGTATTGGTGTTGCACTGTGGGCGCAAATAAAAGCACCCGCAAGGGGGCATGAAGGACAAAAGCTCTGGGTCAAGCGTCTTCCTTCCACACCGCTCATTATGTGATATACTGTTGTATGACTGTCTTGCGATATATCGATTATCACTGTATCGCAATATATCGGTATCGTGAGCCATGTATCGCGTATCGTATCGTATCGTGAGGTACCCTGTGATTCCCACACCTACAATGATATCCTAAAGACCAGAAAACAAACCATCACACATAAAAGACGAGCTACATCAAAACAAGTACAACAGGGTTAATTTGATAGCTCTATAATTCTGGAACTCTTTCATAAATAGGTCCTAACCTGACTTCTATAAGCTCATTTTGTCATTAACATCAGGATATGAACTGGTAGGTTGTTCCTCCAACAACATAACAACTTAAAAGAAGGACCATCTGGCTACATTGTTAACCCAAACCACTTTACATGAACAAGCTATAGTTATGCTAAGCTGTAGCATTGATATCTGTGAACACAAGTATTGTGGAGCATAATGATGTGATAACTGACATATAATGCAGCTTTTGTTCTTCTACTCTGAGGCATACCAGCAGCAGTCTTGTAATTTTCTCAAAACCAGCATAGGTTTGAGTGGCTCCATTAAATAAATACCATACAATTTTCTTATATTCAGCTGTCCAAATGCTGTACAAAGCGGATATAATCAAAATAACATGGTATTAGGGCTGGACAATTAATCAATTTCAAAACGAAATTACAGTTTGCCACTATGCGGTTCGCAAATCACAAAGGCTACAATTAAGGGTATATTTCATTGGAGTAGATTTAAAATTCAGGGATTGTATTTGCTTGCATTGATCACAGAACACTACGTGATTCACGCTGTGGTTCATCTGACATAAGTCCAGTCTCATTATTATTATATTATAACAACTCGTGCATTTTGCAGTGTGTCTAACTCAGGGCTTAAACTGTCGTGACAGTGGTTTTACAGATTTGTGCCATCCTCCTTGTGTGACAGTCACACACATGGAGTCTTCTGTTTAAATCTATTACACAGTGAATACTGAACTGAAACTTAAAAAACAAAATACTGCAAATCAAATTGCAATATCTGTCAGAAAAAAAATCAATCTTACATGGAATCAATGACATGAGAAGCTTCTTAAGAGAAAGGTCAAAAGTCTTGTTCAGTAGTATGTAAAACTGCTGCAACCAGCTCTGCAGCCCACATGACAGAGGATACCAAACAACCTGTTCTGGTGCTTCAGCCCTCTCCACATTTGATCATGTACCAGTGTGACGACAGTAGGCTCAGTGCATCCCTGCTGCCTGCAGCTGTTGATTTTACAGAATCTGGTAAGTGCAAATGGTTTATCTCTGGCAAATTTCTAAATGAGACATGTAGTACACAATAATTTTATATTATTAATTTTAAGATTAGATTTGGTCAGGTTTTCCAATGGGACATCACATCCCTGGTGAGTGGATAACAAACCGTCAGAAAGTTGAAACCCAATGATTTTTTCTGTTTTTACAGTTTTAGATTTACAATTTTAGTAAATTTTTTAAAATAACATGCCTTTCAAACCCATTGGTAGGTTTTTGGGGCTCAGAGGGTTAAATAATAAACACTTATCATCTCCAGGTTATTTATTTCTGCTACTGTCATGATTCAACATCCATAGAAATCTGTAGAGGTTTGTTA
Organism: Chromis chromis; assembly: GCA_900302755.1. Taxonomy (NCBI): domain Eukaryota; kingdom Metazoa; phylum Chordata; class Actinopteri; family Pomacentridae; genus Chromis; species Chromis chromis. The sequence continues at coordinate 19,419 of OMNN01010790.1, forward strand.
TTTACATTATAAATGGAAATATACACATATACATATAATTTACCAACTTTATATAGCTTAATATTTGTGTTACGACCCTTGGCCGCAGCACTCCTTTTTCCCCTTCTGTGATAATAAAATGTATTGTGTACAGCCTCGTACCCCTGTCCCTACACCCTGATTCTGCCTTTGGTGTCCTGCCTACCCCACTGTGGAGCTGACACCTGATTGGGCCAGACCTGACTCCGGCCTCCACCAACCCAGTATTCCGTGGCAGCGTTTGTGAAGTGATTAGCTCACCCGTGTGTGTCTTTTGAACTTGTTATTTTGTGTAGGATCTAGTTGAGACACTTGTTTCATTTGAGGGTGAAGGGCCTAGCTAGGGAAAATTTGACTGCTGAACCTTTTTGTTGGTACATCATTGTTAGTCCTTAGATTGGAGTGCTTCTTCATCTGTATTTCTGTGTGGTTAGTGTAGTAAGGTTTTTGTTTTTGTTGTAGACAATTAATATATACTAAGGCTTCAGGAAGAAGTTCTCTTTTGGTTATATGTATTTATTTTAATTAAGTAGCATATTTTGCCCTTAGTTTCATCATGTTTGTGTAGTGGTAAAAAATCCACTTTTCAATAAATCACCATTGTTTTCTCAGGCCAGACAGGTTGTTTTTGTTTACTCCTGGCTCACCCTACATAGCTGGGTTGTAATAGTTTGTGACAAGTGATGAAGCATATTATTATACACTGGCAAGAAAAAGTATGTGAACCTTTTGGAAATTCATGGTTTTCTGCATTAATTTGTCATAAAATGTGATCTGATCTTCATCTAAGTCAAGGGTATTGACAAATATAATGTGCCTAAAATAATAACACAAAAAAAAAAATCTGATCTTTCATGTCTTTATTGAACACACTCATTCAACATTCAAAATGATTGTGGAAAAAGTAAGTGAACCCTTGGAATTAA
>OMNN01010798.1:3150-25930 GCA_900302755.1 Chromis chromis
TATAATTAGTAATTTAAATATGATGTTGAGTTTATTGTAAAGTTATAGTTATTTTCTAGTAGGAGTGTTGAAATACACTCGATAAGAATCAGCCAAACTCCAGAGGCTGTTTAGTTCATTCTGTGGGTCTAAATAAACAGTTCAGGAAACTCACAGCGACGTGATGCTTAATTAGAGGAGACACAAATAAACATTTTCCTGCGAGGAAGACACGAGGAGTTAAAACACTCACCATTATTCAGAATGAAGCACATGCAGGAAAAAACAATCCGATTATCAGTGGGAGCAGCCTCTCCTCTCCATGCCGAGCTCAACACCGTCTCCCTCCGCAAGTGTCCCGGAGGATCAGCGACAAAGTAGCTGCTGCTGAGGACCCGGAGCTCCGCAGAGGTAGAAGAAGAAGAAGGAGGAAGAAGAAGAGGAGATAAAGCAGCAGAAGGCTCTGGGTCTGGAGGCTCCAGGTGACAGCTTCTCACATCGATCTCACTTCTCTTCCTCCGCAGCTTCAGGAGTTGTGTTTGCTTTCCTGGCGGTGGGGAAGTGATGTTAAGTAAATGAGCGAAGATTTCTGGTTCCTCCTCCTCCTCCTCCTCCTCCTGTGAGCGCGCAGCCCGAGTGTGTGTGTGCGTGTACGTGCGTGCGCGCCCCCCCTTATCTGAACCACTCCTTCAGCAGAAGTGCTTCACTTCTCGGCTTTTTTTTCTTCTTCTACTCTATCTCCTCTTTAAATCTTTGTTTGGTCAAGAGCTCTTCTTCACGTGTGTTTACACAACGACTCTTAAACTATTCAGGGAGACTCTGAGCTGCTGTCTGCTCTCCACATATGAAGATTGGTTAGTGTGTGGTAAATAACTCCAGGCTATTGACAGCTTTATCAAGAGTTTGTTATCTTTACTGTGTGTAAGTGTGACTGTAGTGGTGGAGATTCATTATTGAGCTTCTTACAGCAGAGATAGATAATAGACAAATAGCAAATCCTGATAGATGCCATTTCTCTGCCAGAATAACAGAATTATTTACATAATAACACTGCATACTTACTTTTTTTTTCTTGCTAAAACTACATTTATAAAATGAATATTTCCAATAATTATAGTTGGGTAAATATAATATTTCACCAACCTATAAATATGACATTAAGAAAGTAGAGATTTCTGCCACATATTTAAACAAGGCAAGTGAGGTATAAAATATTTCTTAAATAGAAAAAAAACTAAGGCTTCATACTGTTTCAAATGTTCCAGTACTGACCTGGTGATTCCAAGAACTCCCTTGTCCATTTGTTAATAGAAGTTTTAATGATAGATTATGTGTAACCCAGTAAGGTCTGATATTAAATCTTTCCCCAGAACCTCAGAGCAATCTGGAAGCTGTAATAACTGAAGCTCATAGTTGCAAAATCTGATTTTTTGAAACCCCATTTTACAATCCTGACATGTAGACATTTGTGTTGCCCTGAGGCCTCGAGTGTATCACCTGGGCCAGGCTGTGTATACGATAAATGTCAAAGATCTTTCAAGGTTAGCAAAACAGGTCACGTGGATGTGTAGTCTTAACAACACCTGCTCTAAAGGAATATTTGACGGTTTTGTCTGTCTGAGTCCAGCCATGATTCCTAGGAAGCACAATGCAGGTGTTTCATCCTCCGCCCGTGTGTTTGTTTGATATAATGAGACTATGTGTGTGTTTGTGCCCGCTTCATGCGTGTCCAGCCTGCGCACCATTGTCTCAGTGTGTATTCTGTAACACGAGGACAACTGGGTCGGAGCTGGGAGCCACGGCTCAGGAGGAAACAGGTTCTCCTGAGCAGGGACAACAGGATGCGTTCACTGACACCATCTCCCCCACCCGCAGACATGGATACGTGAGGGCACCTGGGGGAGAATCACGCTACTTTACATCTGGGCTAATGTTGGCATCGCTGACCTTTGCAAATAAAAGAAAAGAACATCCTTGAGGGTAAAATGACTTTCAAAAATGCTGGATAACAACACGTGACCTGGTGTTTTTTTCCCCCAACGGTGTGTGACACAAAAAGGACAAAACCAGGAGAAACAGAGATGGAGGAACTAAGTACACATCATATTTATTTACCCATAAATCACAACAGGCCACAGGCTGACAAACACCACTTGAATTTCACAGGTTAAACTAGTTGTAGATACAATATAGGAAAAAAATTGCAATTTTAAGGAAATTTTAAGCCTCAATTTTCAGTTTCGTATGTTTCACTGCTACTTTTGTTCCTCGACCCTGTTATTAAGAATTACATCAGTAAGTTAGTAATTTCCTACTTAACAAAGAACTCCTTCCGCCATCCCACAAAGCATGAGCCTGAACCTGTTGCGTTTGGCACATGTCAGGTGTGAGAGTGATAGTGACAGCAAGGAGGAGGAGAGAACATTAGTCGAGAAAAATGTTTGACAGGCCTCACTCAGTTGGTGTGAAGGAGTGCATTTTGGTCTATTGAGGCTGATGTCAGTGTAGAAAGTGATATATCTGCTGTGTGTGTGATGAGTGATGGCGATAATGAGTCTAAGGTAACACTTGTGTGTGTGCGATTGTAGAGGAATGCAAAACGTTAATGATGATAATTTAAAACTTGTCGTTGCTTCAGGTGATTTGTGTTTAATGACAAGGTTCAGTGCCAATGCAAGAAGTGAGATGTAACAGTGCAGCACAAGGTAATGGAGGCTTTTCTGTTGGATTCTAGTAGTACAAGCTTCCCTGTCTGTGCTGCGTAAGTTTGCCCTAAAGTATATTAGAGCTGCACTTGCATAAATGTACTTTGTGGAAAACTGGATGGCTAATAGTCCCCTTTTCTACATCAGTGCTCCCTACATTCACCCTGTGATTCAGTAACACATTGTTCAAAAGTACTTTGTAGATCTCACAGGTGTCTACTTACTCAGTGAAATTAGAAAGTATTTGCCTAGAGCACAGTAAACGTTTAAATTAAGTATATCCACAGACTGCACTGCTCACTCTGTTCTTCCTCTTTGCGGATACATACTTTAAGTATGCTGCAAAAGCTGTGTGGGTGGCTGTAGAAATACCTGCTAAACTTCTTTATATGGCTCAATATGTCCCCAATAAAGTGGTTTATTTCCTGTCCTGATTTTAATTTTTCAACACAGAAATGATGTTTTTTCACGTGCCTTGACAAATGTATGTAAAATTGTTAATTTGTTGGTGTATTATAAATGAGCAGTAAAAGTTCAAGGTGCTCTGGAAGTTATTTTTTAACATCGCATTTGCAGTAGCTCTTTGGTTTGCCCTTTATTATGCACAAAGAAGCACAGGGAAGTCTAACTGTTAACAATAGAAGCCACTGTTCCTTATTTGTTGTTTTTAATATTAACAGTCATGACTATATGAATTCAGTTTCAGTGACATGATGAGCAACAAGTGATATGTCAGTGACTGATACAAACACACCAGACTACTATTAATCCATAATAATGATATAACCGACAAGAAATTTGGTGCCGTGGCGTCGATTCAAGGAAAAATGCAGTAAGAAAAATATAAAGACGCTTTGGAAACTCCTGCGTTGTGACATGACATTGCACAGAGGTACAAAATGACAATGGCTGTGGAAAGTACTGTGACCCAGACACGATGAACTAGTCTGCTTGCTGGTTCAAACAGCAGGCGGGCAGGCCAACTCCTTCCTTTGACTGGAATGTGTGGTGGAGAAATAAAAGCTGCCATTGTCTCTGTCTTCCTCTAATGGCCTCAGCTGGCTGTCTGTCTATCCGCTGACACACAGTTACAGTCGCAGTGTGTGTCATTAGCATTCCTGCCATTGCGTTGGGGGAAAAGGCAGCTTCGGAGTTTGCTGAAGGTGTCATTATTAACGGACAAAAAGAGTCTGTGTTGAGTTGATGGAGACTCTGAAGTGACGTTAGATATTAAGTTGTGTGAAATATTTATGTGAATGTCACATAGGCATTGTTATTCCCATGCCGTGGGATGCTGAGAGAAGTCAGTAAAGGGAGATGGTGAGTAATGTCATATATAGTAGGGCATAATGCTGTTTGAAAAGAAGCAATAGCTTTAACCCCTGCCCTCCTATCCGGCCAGCAAAGCATAAACCTAGGACTGTAAAGGCCTATATACCCTTTTACCCAGATGGCAACACCTCTAAATTAACAACAGTTTTAAAGCTTTCTTCGCTGTAGCATTATCAAAATCCCATTGACCTTCTGACCTTTGCTTTCTTTGCAGTTGCTTTCACTGACTCTCTGACCCAGACGATGATCACAGCAAGACAATAATTGATTCCTTAACTTTCTGTATGTGTCCCACTTGATTAAATCCTTCAACTCTTAAACCCTGTCTTCTAGTTGTTGCTGAAGTGTAGTTTTAAAACAGGAAGACAGGAAGAAGATCAAAAGGTTTTCCAAACTTGCAGTCAAAGTGAAAAGCTGGCTGTTATAAAAATTGGTATTAAATATGAAAAATAATGGTGCAGATTATCAAACATTCTTTCCTGGAAGGCACTGATGAAGTTGCTCTTAGATTTACACATGAAGAGTGTCAGAAATGGTTGTGTAATGAAGGCAAAAAGAGAGTTTAAGAGTACAGTTTCAACCCCACTTACTTTTAAGTGGGTGTGATTGTCACATTGTCGGTTTTGGAAAATCATACAAATTGTTTGACGCAGCCCCCAATTCTGGCAGCTGTGCACCAGTCAGACAACCAGTTGTCCTGGAGTATATAAGGTTCATGCTGGCTTGCCATGGTGGTTTATTAAATTCAAGATAATTAAGACTTTAAGCTTTGTGCATTTCATTTTTTTTAGACCAAAAACTAGCGAGTCCCTATTTTGAAATACAGATTGGTGATGAAAAATAAACATTTATCAGAGTAAGGTGTTTTTTATTTTTTTGTTTTTTTCTACCACGAGCCACCAAAAAGCTTCAGAGCTCCTTGACACCGGTTCTACAACTGAAGGGATGAACACTGTTGTTTCAAAGGATATTTCACTGGCTGATTTTGTCACATCTCCTGTAAGTGTTCAGTCTGGTTCAGGTCTGGTGACTGTGAGTGCCTTTGCATATGATTCACGTCAGCATCGTATTCATCAAAACATTCAGTGACCCCTCGTGCCCTGCGTGGAAGCATCTGGATTCATGGTGTTTTCCAGTCATTTATTCAGCTTTTTCCTTTACTCGCCGAACTCTACTTTGACAGTAATTCCTTGGTCTGTTTTCTATCTACTTGCAGCTGAGTTACAGTATTTTCTTATCAATCCAGTATGAATTCTTGATTAAGAAATCACATTTTCATGATAGCTCCTATCTAATAACACATAAAGTAAACCTAATAAACATAAAACATCCTAACTGACTAAAGGTAGAGGTACTGACATACTTTACTGTATATTGAGAGAACAGGAGGCAAACTCCCCCTCCACTCCTCTAAAAGCATTTCCCCCATCCCTCTGTCTCTAATAAACACACCCAGCATCCCTCCAGTCCTCCCCACTGGGACCAGTGATGGAGCAGCTCTCCCTCCCAATGAGACAGCTTTCACCCAGGCTGGTTATATGCTGTGTGTGTTATTCAACTGACCCTGGCCTCTAACTGGAGGCCCTCGGGAACACACGCATGTGCAGGGCCAAGGAGGGTTGTTTTCCAAATGTAATAGTGGCTCTCTATATGATGGAACAATTCGTATGCCACCAGTTAATAACCAGCATTTTTAAATCTAAAACAATGTGACTTTTTATTCCAACTTGTAGGAGCACAGCCTTTTGAACAAGAAGTCCATGTTCTGACAATCCTTTCTTTCATTCACTTAGGTCATGTAAGAATATAATTGCTAAATATTTCCGATGTATCTGTATTCTGATTGCTGTAGTTTGCAGAACATTTACAGATTCTTTTCTTCTCTACACAGGAATTTACCCATAAAGAAGTGCATGTATGGTATGCATACATGCATGTACTGTATATATACACACACACACTCACACACACTCACACAAAAGTCCGCATAGATATACTCCCCCCCCTCCCCTGCTGCTCTGCACCCCTCTTCGCCCTTCTCTGTGCCCCCCATGTCTCAGGAATGTGGGAATGATTGCCTTAATTTTATAAAGCGCACGGCTTCCTTTGGTTCAATTTTCACCAACACCATAAAAAAGAAGCAGTTGTAAGGTCAGCAAGAACCCATCTGGTTTTGCCATTGCTGAAGCTTTAATGACCAGGTAATAAAAGTTCAATTTGACAGAAATTACAACAGATGTTTCAGGCTGTAAGCCTCAGACCGAGTTGGTTCCACAGCGGGATGAAACCCCAGCTCGCAGGAGCTGCCCACTGCTCTGATATACTGTATAAAATGACTAATGTTTGTGCAGCATGAGAAATAGCATAAGAAATACACATGTAACAACACAGTCTAGAAGGAGTTATAGCTGACTTTTTATAGTACAGAGACGATTTCTCAACAGTTTGAATTCTTAATACATTTAGATAAAGAAAGGTGGAGGTAATAATGGAGGAATGTAACTCTGCTAATAAATACTGACTTGATATATTTAATTAACCTGCATGAGGTGGACTCAATAACATAAATACCTGCATGACACAATCCGACTCGGCAATAAATCCTACCTTTGTGTCAAGGAGGCAATGATTCATCTCTTGTAATTTGTGAGTCTGTGATTTGTGGTTTTCTACTGTACTTCAGGGTGTTTGTGGTATTATGTCGCTGCCTGTAAACACCCACACCAACATATGACCTGAACATAACCTTTATGTTTCAGATGAAATAAACAATGAAGGATTGTACTTGTGTTATTGTGAAAAACAGCATTAGTAGCATTATAATCTGTAATTATTAGCCAATTAATCAACAACCTAATAATCATTATTATCAACATGGTTAATAATTTTGTTATTCAATTTCCTGACATTTTATATGAACCATTGATGGTTGTTACTTTAAATACATATCCTTAATTTGATTTAACTGGATTTCTCGTTATCTGTTTTCATCCTGGTGACAGTTCCCCTGCAGACGTAGGTGGGATTAAAAGTGTATCAATCTGTTTCATTAAAACACACGCTATCATCACAATAACTGTCATTCAATCTCCAGAGCACCTACATTTCTGTTTATTCACCCAGCAGGTACACTGAGATTCATCTTCTGTGCCAGCCTTTGGGTTCACCGTTGAACCGTGGGAAAGTGTTTAGCTGTGCTGCAGTTTTTCTCACCAAACCCAGGAACTGGCAATACGAAGCATTAAACTTTTGAAGGAATGTCTCAGCGGATATGTCAAATTGAACATCCTCAGGGCAGGTATTCATTTGAGTCTTCTGTATGTTTTCCCATGTGTACAAACACAAGTGCTGCTGTGTCAACTTGTGTGAAAATAGCTTACATTTCTGCTCCATGTATTACATGGCATGTGAGTCAACACAGGATCAACAGGATGTCACTTTTTCGTCAGCTACAATTGGCATTAATAACAGAAAACCACTTAATACAAGGAGTGCAACCACCACAAAATAACTATAAAGTCCAATCAGTCTTAGGAAAACTGAACTACACATATCTGTGAAACATAGCTGGTGTTCAAATGACACCTCAGACGATTGACACTTGTTCTCACTTCTGCTGATTTATAATTCCCCCATGAGTGCAAATAAAGCAAAACCTCAGCCAGTCTCCAGCTCTCACATGATGGATGATCTCCTGAGAGAATTCCACGGCCTTTTGCTTTTTGAAACCCTCTACCCGCACCCCGTACAAACACACAAAAACACACTTCCAACGCTTCCATTTCCTGTGCACAGGCTCAGAGGTGAGACAGATTCGTTCACATGTAGTGTTACAAGTTCCCACGACTGTGGAGAAAACACCAGACTTCAAGACCCATGCTTGAAAGCGTAGGGATTTTTGAAACTCCCCCCCTCTCTCTCTTTCTTTGTCGAAGAAGAGGCGTGTTGAGAGTATTGTGTTTCTGTTCCGTCCATGTGACTTGAAGAATGGTGTGAAATAGTTTCGCTGCCAATTGTTTTATTGACAATGAATGCTTGTCTCACATTTTTTGAATTGCTGCCGGTGACAGAGGAGGGACATTGCTGAGTGACGATGATTCACTTGTAAATGGTTTTTCCTTCAGGTAATGGTTTTGTGGGCGGCTTTGTGTCGATTACACCTCAACTGTAAATTTACACAGCAGTCAGTGAGGTCAAAAGGCTATCAGCTCACAGTCACTTTTCAGTTTTTTATGCATCGATAAGCCGACAACAGAAGGAATAGTGAAAACCTCCATAGTGAGAAAAATTAGGCGTAATTTTATTATCTTGTTTCTGTGTTTTGGCCTAAAAATCGAAATAATGTGTCTCAACTTTTGATTCACATCACTTATAGTAGTCAAAGACATAGATTTTTTTGTAAAAAAACAAACAAAAAAAACCTGTAGTTTCCAGTAGAAACAACAATGCTAATCTGAATATATAAAATAGTTTTAGTGATTATGAATATTGATCATTGGTTTATATGTTTGCATTACATTTTTCATTACATTATCCTGATATTATAGCTCTGTTTAGCTAGTTAGTGTTTACTACAGTTTAAAGCCATACAGTATGTTTGCTAACATGCTGTTAAGTATACCATGTTCACAATCTTAGTTTACTAGGAATGTCAAAAGTATTGAATCCTGATGAAAAAAAATGGAAGGTGAGGGCATGTTCAAGGCCAAGATACACCCATCAGACATAACATTATGACCACCTGCCTAATATTGTGTTGGTCCCCCTTATGTGGTCAAAAATACTCTGAACCACAGGACATGGACAAGAGGACCTCTCAGGGTGTCCTATGGGGTCTGGCACCAGGACGTTGGCAGTGGATCCTTTGGGTACTCTGGCTTGTGCAGTGGGGCCTCTGTCAGTCAAACTTGTTCCACTGCATCCTGTTGATTCTTGATCAGAATGGGGTCTAGGAAGTTTGGAGGTCAAATCAACCTCTTGGGCCATTGTCATGTTCCTCAAGATGTTCCTGATTGTTTGATGTTTTTGCCATGTGGTGGGGTGCATTTTCCTGCGGGGGTAGGCCAGTGACATTTGGGATTCCCATTTGCAATAGAGAGTGTGCTTGTTCTGGGACAATGTTTATTTGGGTGTCTAAGTCTCATCAACATGGATGCCAAAATCCAGGTTCAAGGTCAAATCAAGGTTTTCCAGCAGAACACCACATAGTACCAATATGATCAATGTTATTCACTTCACCTGTCAGTGGTCATAATGTTGTGGCTGATCAGTGTATATAAAAATTCAAATTATAATTTGTGTCTGGTATGATTTTCTATAAAAATCTTCAAATAAATGGTTAGAAATTCTCTACACCTCCAAAAAAAAATTAACTACTGGAGAGAAAATGGCTCATATATCACTGAAAGTCCATTCTCAATGTTTGTGTAATGCACACTTCAAGTTTCCTCGTCACACTTGTGTAAGTTGCCTATTGGACCAGGACTGGGCTCCTAACTATGTCATAAATCCTGCTTGCAGATACACACCATCAACTCAGGTTTTAGGTGCGCGCCGCTACCCACTTTCCCCAAATGAGCAGTCATGTAGTGTCAAACCATGCATTTACATCCTTCTGCACAGTGGAACATCCAAGTGAAGTAAAATCGACCAACACACATTTTATTTTCGAGTCATCAAAGCCGCTACAGCTCATTCTGAGGGGAACATAAACGATGGAAACGATGTAAAGGCAAATCCGTAAAGCCAAGTCGTTGGGACATTTCACTCAAAACCACAAATGTGAATCTCATGGTGGCATGGAGGAAAAAATCTGACTATACTATTCATTCTCTGGGGACTTGGGGATATTTCAGTCTGGACCGAAGCGCTGGGCTGAATTGCTATTGTCAGCCCTCGAGCTAAACCACCAGCGTGGTTTAAAAAGTTGAATGTGGAAAAAGTACCAATAGGAACTGGAAGCTAATCAACACAAACAAACAAAAATTGTTTTCACTGTAAATAAACAGTAGGATTATAGCATGTTGGCCATGCTGACCTGAAACAGAACATGCAGTACTTTGGCACAAGTCGCTCTAATCTATAACTGTCCTGTGATTCATAAGATCTGGTGGCAGAGCAGTGGAGGAATGTTCAGAAAGAAAGCTCATTAATACTCCTGCGACATTAAATGTAAAATCAGGGTGAGGATTTCAGTCACTCCTGCATGGTTCTCATATTGTAATATCTTAAAGCACGTATCTCACAAATATTCAATTTCATCATGTATTGTTTTTCTAATTCCTCTCTAATCAATTTGCCCTGTGGCAGTGGAGCATGACAAAGGGACTGATTTATTTGATCTCATCACGTCGTAATACGACGTAAAGTCCTGCCAAGTGCAATCTGATTTAAGAAAGTTCTGTCCAGTGTTGAAAAACGGTACCAACTGGCTGTCTCACACTGCTGTCGTGGCATCTCAGCAGAGCAAAGCAATCAGAAGAGGGGATTTCCTAGCTTAATATGCAGCAAACAGTAAAGCTTTGATGACAAACATCACATAAACAGAGCATCAGTATTTCCTTATAGTCGAAACGCTCAACTGACATCGAAAAGTCTCATTTGTGCCGGCCGTATTTATTTAAAAATAAGAGATAATAATAAAGAAATTCTATTTTTTTTGTTAGTTTGTGTAAGTTCATTTGCTGATAAGTGATTATACGTGACCTGTGAAGTACAGCATGATGTCATTGCTGCCTGTGTTGAGCTGGATTCTCATGGCTGGAAGGCTAAAGGAAGCAATCTTTCATTACATGACCTGTGTGTGCATGTCTGTGGGATTTCTGCCTTTTTATCTTAAGGCAAGCAAAAGTTTTAATTACTGTCAGCGAAAGGAAATGAGTTGTAGGGGATAAAAAAAATGTAATTAGATGGGGAGAATGAAGAATGAAAACAGGGAAATACATGTTCAGTTATCAGGTAAATGCAACATTATGTGCTGGAGACTGAAGACACACAGGACATGAAAAAATAAGAAACTGTCTTTTGATTTCACCTGCTCTTGGCGAGACCCTGGCTGAGGCAAGCTGAAGCAACTCTTGCATCTCTCCTCATAAATCCTGACACTTCACATCCTCCTTTACTGTTAAGACACAAATAAATTGTATAGTTGGAAACAACCAAGAGCAGAGAGAGAAAGAGACAAATAAAGAAGGCCGCATGGTATCTTTTTTTTTGTATGAAACTGTATGATCTCAAATTCTTTTTCATGACTTCCTGAGTTACAGAAGCCCTGCTGCCTCACAATCCAAAACAGATACAGTCATGAAGCGAGAGAGAAAACCAAGAGAGCAACTGCATCTTCTCTTCATTGGATCACACAGAGTTTGGGTCACAGGGCAATAAAATTATTAAAAACCGTAGGTCAGCACTAACCCCAGTACGGAGACTCATATATGCAGTCATGAGACACGCCCTCAGATGTCATTAACTTTACACACTTTAGATGTTGCTGTGTATGGCATGCACTTTTCCCTGTCCAGCATGTTGAGGTTTATTATAAAAATATATCTCTCTTTTATTATCAAACCGTTTCTAGCTTGCGGTTCGAGCTCAATAAATTTTTTTACCCACAGGCGATTCTAAAATAATAAGTAATAGTTTATTCATTTTCACATCTCTTCGGTTTATTAGAGCCACGCACAATGAACTGTACTTTTACAGTGTGTGTGTCTAAAAAATATGAAAAAGACATTTTTAATGCAGATAATAAAAAGGTTCTGGAACATCTGAGTCACACAGCTCACAGTCTGCACAGGGAGAAAGTAGATAAACAGCAAAAACTTGAAGTCTTTTCCCGCACAGTGTTATGATTTACATATAACTCTGCTGTTTCGCGTTTGAAGTGTCTCGAAGCTGCCGGAGAGTCTCTTGTCTCATGTTGATTCAATAATGAGTAGCGATGTCTTTAAATAGATTATTGATAAAAAGTTAAATAGAACAAATAGCCGTCACTGCATCGGCCTGATTTTACTGTGTTTATTGATTTATTCCAAATGAAAACGTGGGAGCGTTCCCTACCCTTGACCTTTGACCTTTCATCCCCAAAGGTTACACAAATTGATCACTGCAAAATCAATGATTTGAAAAGTGATAGCCGAATGGGAAGCTAATGGATTTGAGGAGATTTGTAGAGCTAGAAAGTGTGTTTAAGGCTCCGCTAGTCAAGATGTTTTATGTTTACAAGACAAAATCACAGTTTCTATTCCAAACAAAAACAGAGAATTAAAGGATCTGTCTCTGCAAAAACCCCACTCATTTCACAGAATGATGCTCGCAAAAAAACTGTTCCCTGCTCACAGAAAGATAAGTAAAAATAATAAAATCAACAGTTAACAAGTTTTGTTTTACCTGCATTTATGTTTTTCAAATCATAAAATTATTTATTCTAATTTTCCAGTGACAATACACAAATTCTTGTATGTGTCACATTTGTCTTTCATATATTGAATTATGTGACTTTTCTTATTACATGCAATTATTTTAGTATATGACTATACAGTATAAGATTTTACTTTGATAGTCAAGTTTAAAAGTCAAGACAATAAAGCTTGTCTTGGTGTGTAAATGGTAAATGGTCTGCAGTTATATAGCACCTTTCTACCTTAGTGATACTAAAAAGTGCTTTACAATGTGTTTCTCATTCACACATTCACACACCAATGGCGACAGAGCCATTGGGAGCAACTTGGGGTTCAGTGTCTTGCCCAAGGACAGTTCGCCATGTGGAGGGCCCGGAGATCGAACCGCCAACCTTGCGATCAGTGGACAACCCGCTACCACCTGAGCCACAGCAGCCCCCCACGTGTGTCTTTTTGTAATACATGTAGTATGTATAGTATGTATTTGCATTTGTACACATTTTTCTTTTCTTGCAAATTTGTAAAACACCAGGTTAAGAGTATATGGATTACCCTTTTACTTGCATTTTATAGCCTCTGAATAACCTGCACCACCTTTCACCCTCCATGAATGAAGGAAGAGAGCTCACTAACATTATATGGGAGAAAACTGCAGTGAGAAGACGAGACATTTGTTCGACTCCCAGAGTTACCTGCCCATAGGTGATAAGGATTGAAACTCCCTCAGGCTTGTTTTCTCTTTTTTTTTCTCATTGTAGAAGAGGAATAGCAGGGAGGGGTGAGAGAAGGAGGCCACAGGTGACCTTTGGGATTATCAGTTCATTGCCTGAGGTTGAATGAGTGAGAGAGAAACAGGGAGTAAAGGAGAGGAGAGGTGGGCTAAAGGTAAAGGTGTGAAGAAAAAAAAAAAGAAGCGATGTGTTCATTTCCTCCTCACTCTGCTTGGTGGCTCCAGGCAGTGGATTTCCACCGAAGCCTCACCTTGTTGCACATTGTCTTGTCACTGCAAAGTGTGTGAAAACTCCACCCACAACAGGCTGAAGGCAGAGGGACGGACGGCGAGGAAGTCTAAGTTAACACTTCAGAATCCTGAGTAGTATCTGATGAGAGAGTAAAGAGCAATAATTAATGAGAAGCACCACTTTACCTTAAGGTGCACAAAGATAGTTCCTTAAGTACATTGCACTGATTGAGTTTAGAAACGGAAGAATGTATAATTTACAGATATCAAGGAATTTATCATCACACAGCAATTTATCACACTTACCTGAGTCTTGCAACTTGTAATAGAGAATGTGCTGTTGGCAACATATAAAACTATTTCAACACTGAACTTGTAAGCTCACATGGACAAGATTTATTGCCTAGAAAAAATGGAAACCTAAATATGAACATTTTCAAGGCAACACATCTGCTTAAAAAGATAATGTGTTACTGTCAAATGAATGGGACTTCATATTAGATATTATATCAATTTAAAACCAACCAACAGACCTTTTTATACATTTTATACATTTATACACTTTGTATAACTGTACTTGTACATACAAATAGGATGTGTTTGTTGCACAGAATGCAGAAATCTGTTCTGAAGCGTTCCTGGTTTGGTCTTCCCACAATCATTGGTAACTACTCAGGGCTTACTGTCTGCACATATACTATATGTGGACTGTGTGATGACTGACTTTCCATCCTAGATTAAACTATTTAACCCCTTAAATCATTTCTTCAAATAAACATTTCCCTTTTGAATATCGCATTAATACACCGCTCCAACGGCTGGGATAGCGCTAGACATCTTTATTTTGTAAAACTTGATACATACTGTAAACACTTAAACATGAGGATGTAACAAATGTTTTATGGTTGTAAACCAAACATTGGCTAAGAACAGTTTGTCATCATGTCAGTTCAAAGCTTTGGCCCACTGTGTCTTTTTTGCCATTTTGCGAACCACATGAAAACCCAAACCGCACCATTCTGAAAGATACCACAAACTGTGCGAGGACACTAGTCGATGGCCATAATTGAACTCCAGTTGCATAAAATCACTGTAATTTCTTGAATCTCCACTCATTACATGACCTGAAGATAAGAAAAAGTGATGGATTTTCTTCTAAAGTTTTCTTCAATCATTTCTTTGGCTGCACAAAACAATGATCACATGTTGGTTACTTTTTCTCACACAAACAATCCAAGATGTTGACTTGGCCTTAAGGATAGGAAAGTCACACAAAGACTAACTTCAAAGACAGAAAACATTTTATTTCTACTTTGCAGAGTTTTTCTCTCTTTCCCATGTGATTGTTGTGTTTTCTGTCTTGAATCCACCGTGCTGTGAATCCACTGAACACTGAGGCCAATGTGTTTATGGTCATGTCTGTGAGCAGCCGACAGGCACTGGAACGCCGCACACAACCACACCTAATTAGAACAAGACTGTTTGACTTACTGCATTACCCTGTTATTACTCAGACTGAGGTACTGAAGGACGCAAGGCTTGGTTTTAATAACTCTGCACACAACTGAGGGAAAAATTGCAAGCAATTGAACTCAGACAAGCATTTATAGTCACGGTTGCTGCACTTTGCTTTTCATTGCTGCCGCGAAACTACTGAAGAGCATGATGGGTTCAGGATGACGGGCGGGTGAATGAAAAACAGGTTAAATTCTTCTCATGTTAACTAAATGCCAGATCTCAGGAATGCACAGACACACATACTAATCCAGATGGAGTGTATCAATTATTAAAAACCCCCAGAGTCCCTCAAAATATTCCACCGGTTTATCAATAATTCACATATCTGATCAGGAACAGATTCCCTATTGGCTGATTTAATTATCTCACAAGTAACGAGGCTTTTAAGAGCCACTGTTCTTTCTATTAAGGTAATCACTTTATTGATGAACCACCGGGATGGAAAGGGAGCCAACCGTCTTGGGAGCACGACTGATGGATGCTGAGTGTTTTTTTTTTAACATTGTGACGGACCATCCATTCTTACCATCCCCCTTTTCTGGTTTTACCGAGTCTAGTCTTACAACCGTCAGGCTGTGGTGATGGAGCAGAAACGCATGAGTCAGTAGTTGAATCCATTGGAAAAAAATAACATTCTTGCCACACAACGACATACATAAAAACTACATTGTGTCCCGACAAGAGCTAACACAGTTTTGTGCAAAGCTGTGTAATTCTTAACAAGAAATCTAAAGTTACAACATATAGGAGTAGTTTTAAAGAGCTCAACACTAGCTGGAATCGTATTTTTCAATGGAAGGCTACTCATTCCCAGTATATTATCTACTCAAACTGTCTCTGAGTTGTACTGCTTCAATCTGGCTTTTCCTATCTCTCTCTCTCTTTTTTTTTTTTTTTTTTAAATCTCCCTTAGTCGGGCAAGGTTTTCATCCTCCGTTTGCAAGATTTTAACAAGTCTGAACAGTTTTGGGAGCAGTGGAATAGCTGATATTAACCCCAACTAGCGGGGCCTGGTGACAAAGCTTTGGAGAGTGTGTGCTTGTTTCAGGCTGAAAGGGTTGTGATAATGGGGCTTTCGGGATCCATAAAAACTGACGGCTGCAGGGGTGTCTGCATGTCTCAATGTGTGAATCATGTTTTCTGCTTCTGAACGCAGCTTGAGCCCTGCTGTATGGGATGAATTTGTGAGAAATGTTTCTGGTTGTCTCTGTCTTTATCACAGTGTTCAGATGGTGTCAGGGAGCTCATGAACACAGGATCCACGCTCTTATTCTGAAGGGTTCCTGCTGGATTTGTGTCAGATGAAAAGTTTTGCAACAACTGTAAATTACTGCCTGTGGATAGTACTACTTTGGCTTAGTCTGTTATTCTAATTAGTAACAAATACAATTTCTTTCTGCAAAATAATTTATGGCAGCAGCTTGTATCATAAATACTGCACATATCTTTTTTTTGCAAACATTGTACTAAAGGCTGCAAATGTTTCTCCAGACAAAACCTACAATATTAAAAAAAAAAGTTTTAAGGTTTATGTAAAAACAATGATCGCTATTGTGTCATCAAAAAGTGCTGTTGCATCCTATATAGGACAAGTCTAAAGAGATTCTATATTTCCTTATTGTTAAGAAGTTGCATCAAAAGCAACAATAAATTAATTCCACTTATAAATGTCTGTGTAACCCAAGGCTGTGTTTATTGTGAATATCTCTGGAAAATCTCTTGAGATATTCACACAAGAAAAGAAAGCTGTCCTTTGACCTGAATTGGCATCTTCTACATTAACAAAGTGTCCATATGCTGAACCTCACTGAGGAATGCCCCCTCTGCTCTTTGTGAGCTTTGCACTTCATATCGAGATTGAACCTCTAAACAGCTGCTGCTTCACTTTCTCTCTGTGATGTAGCTGAGAAACCTGAGCTGCGCTATTGATCAGACTTCCAGGTTGTTAGCTAGCAGCCTGATGTCTCCACGTTCACTTTATGATCCTCTCCTAAAAGAAGTGGAGGGGGGGTGTGATGAATGATAGCTAAAGATACACCACATAAATCTTGGCAGTAGAAATTCATCTTTTGGACGCACAAGTGTGTTTATTGTAAATCTTGTTCCTCACCAATAACTCATTTAACCATTTTCCCCCAGTGGCTGTTCTCTTTTTGTACCTTATATTTAGTCATTATTACATAATTTCAAAGTCCACATAGAATTCACACCAAAGGCTTCTACTAGTACGCTGCCAGAAAGGTAGGCTTTGTTTTCTTACTGTCACTTTGAATGTTTGAGCAGACTGATGTGCCTCGCTTGAGACAAACCAGGCTAACTTGGATTTATTATTTCATACTTTAATGATTATCTGGCTCGCTGTATTCAACATAACTTTACTAGCATGTCACTCCAGCCCCGAAGACATGGCTGTTCAACTTGGCCTAATCCTGGCTAAGGAACAGGAAAAAAAGAAAAAGAAAGCACGACCAGTGAAAAGATAGGCATGGGGTGGGGGGATGCTGAAGAAAAATATCTGAACGGCATTTTGCAAAAGCACCTCTTAAGTTAAGAAAACATTGGAGTTGAGGAGAAACAGCTGTGTGCACTGAAGCCTGGCATCCCGAGGATGAAAACACAGGCAGTTAATAATAAAAATAATAAGCCTGCTGAGTTCCTAATAAAAGGACCCTGATGAGACAATGCAGTCATGTGAGAGGCCTTCGCTGTATCCCGGGCTGCCCTTGTCACCGCACCAGTCCCTCCACCACACAAGAAGAAAGAAAGCAAGGGGTTGGCAGGGACAGTGGGATGTTGCTGGCTTGGTTCTCGAGTTCCTTACACCAGCTCTGCCACAGAAGCAGAAAGTTGGCAGAGCGACCCAGTCTTACTCCGTGGTGCCACACGTGGCTAGGGACTGTACCATGTTAATGTTGGAGCAGAGCCAGCAGTTGGACTCAGAGTCTGGACTGAATACTTCAGTATTTATGTGTAGGTATATTTGTGTGTGTGAGTGTGTGGTTTGGGTTCTGAGCTTAATGCAGAATGCCAGGGAAATCCCAAACCACCCAGTTTTTCATCTTGTCCTTCTCCTACCTCACTTTTTTTGTGTGCCTTTTCTGTCATCTGTCTCTCCCCCCCCCCTTCGCTCTCTCTGCCATCTGGCCTCGGTGAACAGACCTCTGACAGAAGCGCTCAGACAGCTCAGTTATAATGGTCTGTGCGGCGTTAACGGGGCTCATTCTATTCCACCAAATCTCGCAGCAAAAACTTCAGCGACAGCTTTGCCAATAAATACTTGGAAGCAGGCAATAAATTGTTGCTGTTTTCCTATTCATTTTTTTATTTTTATTTTTCATGAGTGAAGGAAAAAAGCACAAAAAAAACTGAGATTACCTGCAATTGTCACTGAACTGAATGGAAAAAAAGGATGATAATATTCAGGTACCGTTTGATTTATCTGTCATGCTCCCGAGTTTTTTTAGCCTTTGCATGTCCCATGAGGAGCCATGCTTGGCTCCATATACGCTCTGATTTATGGGAAACCGGGGAGTTGGAGTAAATGAGAGAGAAGCGTATTAGAGCATAAATCATCATCATCACAAATAACTACACTATCATAAAACAGCCGCCAAGACCTTTGGTGGAGGCAAGACAGAAATCCGTAAAGACGGTAGAAAAATGAGAACTGTGAGAAAAAGTGGAAAGACCAAAGACCAAATATGACCAGTAAGCTAATACTGCTATGATTAGTCATGCCATCTATGGTTTTTCAAAATTGCCCCACGTGCCCTACACACTGCCCGTCTGCTAGAACTGTAAAAGATTTTGTCTGTCTGGTTGAGCCTTTGTTGTTAATCAAAATGAGTATTGTTTCCCAACAGATCTCTGCTGTCACTGACAAGTACAGTATGTGGATGCAATGTCAGCTCATTTTCCTCCACTATCTACCCTCAAAACTCTTACTTCATTGCAACAATGAGTTACCCACAACATTCACAATCGTATTCAATTTGAATGCATTATGTAAATGAAATTAAGGTTTGAAGAGTGGAAACAGCAGCCACAGCAGCATTTTGAACTGAGGGTACTTTACTCATCCTCTGCCTGATGTAAAGCTGGACACGATATCACAACAGTGGAGTTGAATAGCTGCTCCAGGCTTTGTCTTTGCGATGTTATGGTGCTGTTGTGAAGACAGTAGTGGGAGTTGGTCGAGGAAGTTAAAACTGCATCCATCTGCACACACATTGTACCTACAAATCTGCACGCTCACACGTACATTGTCCTCAGGTATCTGTTTCATGAAATAGCCAACAGGCAGCTGGTGTGTAACCACTCAGTGGGGGCGGTGGGGAAGGTGTTAGTTAGTTAATGCTGTTTACAGTTCCTCAGGGCGGCTCCAGAGGCTCAAACATGGCTGCTGCACACAAGGAAATTCAAAGTAGTGACTGGAGTATAGGGAGCCAAAGTGAAATTAGAATTTTTGGTTTCTGTTCCAGAAGTAGGATTATATCTTTCAAAATCCCACTGACATTATTGTGGACTAAAAACACAGCCTTAGAAGATTCTCATTTCATATGTTTTTTTCAGGATTGTAATTTTTGAAAAGTAATTCATTATTGTTGCTTATTTAGCAGTCTATTTATGTTTTTAGCAGCCACTAATAAACAAGATTTTCTATGAATTCCAGGCATGATGAGACACAAAAATAATTCTGTGTTTAACATCTACTTTCCAGAAATCACTGAGCCCTGACTCCTTATGTTATTGTTGCTATGACATTCTCACATGGTATACACTTCACAATGATAAATGAGAAAGACTTACCTTTAAAAGAATCGGATGATTTATTAAACTATTAGCCCAATTCCTTCACCTATTTTCCTGTCACCTGTTGATTTAGTCAGCTGTGGCTACTATGGAGGCTTACCCAGGTTGTGAAATGTGTGAATACCACTGCCATGAAGTTCTGGCCAATTCAGATGGATGATCTAACCAAATACTGTATCAGTTAATTTCAGCAATCAGATATTTCAGTGTATGGTGGCTACCTAGCTAATTACACAAACAGTAGCACCATTGTTGGTTTAAAATTGTGGCTCTGGCTGACATTTTGAACATAGGTCACTTATATTTGAATGAGATCCCTGCAAAAGAGGTAATTATGCAAAGTCAGCATCCTCACCAGCTGATTATCCAAGCAGGCCACATGAAGAATGATTAGTTAGTGGTAGTATTATAAAGATTATGAGGAATCAGATCATTGTGAGTCAGTGATGTCGTCTGGCCACTACCCAGGAGTATACTGGGAAAGAAATTCAGCCCTGGATCTATCTGCTGGCCAAGTTTTCAACATTGTGTGATTAATCAAAATCATAGATGTGTGAAATACAACAACCCTGCCAAATGCTTATTCTTATCAAAAATCTTTAACCTGTAGCCTACCATTAGTGCAACACATAGTGTATTTCTCCACAAACCCAATATATTGATGTTGTTTCAGGGTGTAAAAACACATCCTCATGCTCTGTGTTCGCACAAACACAGTGTGTGACGTCATTGTTTGGAGATCTTAGACTTCGAAATCTGCCTTTCCATACTTCCCCTCTTTGCCTCTTCATCCTCCTTTCCCTTTCCTCATATACGCTTCATGTGTTCCTGATTACCCCCAAGTCCAGGTCTTGGACCCAGAGCTTCCACCGTTTCCATTCATATGGTTTGAAGCAGCTCGATGGAAATTCCCCCCCCGACCGACTCCCACCTTAAAGCACCCGGCACCCACTTGCATAGGCACATGATGTTTGTGGTCTGTGAATGCAAGCACTTCCGAATGTTAACACATGCAAACGCGAACTGTATGCAAACATAAACGCGTATATCCACACACACACAAGTGCATGCACACGACTTCCCCTGCCTTTCTTCCTTGAGGTCCTTTTGATTGACAGTGCCTGCTCCTGCAAGGGATTATAGTGGAAAATGGGGGGTGGGGGTCCCGGGGAGGGGTGACAGGGTTTGAGGCCAGGGTGAAGGAGAGTGAGAAAGAGGGCTGAGGATTAGGCCCACTGAGCTTCATTAACCTGAATGTTTACACAAGCTGATCTCTCGCAA
This sequence comes from Chromis chromis, assembly GCA_900302755.1. Lineage (NCBI taxonomy): Eukaryota > Metazoa > Chordata > Actinopteri > Pomacentridae > Chromis > Chromis chromis. The sequence goes on from OMNN01010798.1 coordinate 24,138, forward strand.
TGAGACCCTTTTCCTTCCCACAAGTGTCCCGTTCAAGAATCTGCTTGCCCCTTCCTCCATCCTTTCAGTCCAAGTGAAGCAGCAAAGCAATGTTCAAAGCCAGCAGGTCAGGCATGCAGTCCACCCTGATAAGAGACACGAATAAAGGATGGTGTAGTAGTAAAGTAGCATTAATCATTAAACTAAAATTTTATAACCTATGAAAGTATAGAAACTGGTGATGCTTTAAAAAAAAGGTGGTTCAGGGATTTAAATGATTACAATTAAATTAAGAGAAGAAATGTGGGTAATGGTTCTCACAATGTCTCCATACAGTTTTATACCTATTGGAGGTTCGTGAAAAGGTTTTTATATTATGCAAAGCTAAATAAAGTCTGGATTAAGTCTGTGTGTTTTTTAAATTGCCCCTATTAGATTGTTTCCTCTTCAAAGTGCCAACTCTGGCAACACGCTGTTTCAACATTCAACTTACTGGTAAGTAAGAAAAAGACCACAGTGGCCCTTTAATAACATTAAATACCAGTTTAATGCTGCTATTATATACTGTAAAGCTGTTATACATGATTTTGCTTGTAGGGCATAACTGAGATTATTCCTTGGATATGAATGTGCAAAGCTTTAAAAAAAATATATCGTAGAGTTTCAGCAAACTGCACTGAATCCTTGCTTGTTTTCTTTTAAATTACACCCCTAACAAAATTAGTACTTTAGGTCAGTGTTGTAATTTGCTACTCTTAAGAAAAGAAGGGAGCAAATTAGGAAATTTCACATTTTATTGGATCCCATCAGTGGTTTCCGTAATGAATGACTCTGAGGAGTTCATCTGAGAGCAGAAAGTTTGACATTCTGACAAAGCAGTTCCTGTTTTACCAACGCAGAATAAATCACAGCTAATTCTATAAGGCATTACAACATACTGTAATAGAAAAGTACAAAGGGGGCAAAGAGCCAGTTAATTAGTGCCAATCACAGGGCAGACTTCAAACACGCCGCCCCGTGCTTTTGTTGCTTCTCTCCAAGGACCCATTGAGCTGTCCAGGGTTGTGCCTGAGCTCTAAGGACAACACTGGGGGCTATTTGCTTCTCAGATTAAAGAGGCTGAGTGAGATAGCCAGCTGAAAGCGGTGGTAGTTAGTAGGAGTAGGAGGACGAGCTCCAGAGGTTTCCCCCCTAAAGAGCAGTTAGCAGAATAGAACTGCCCGTATTGTTTAGCATCTCCGGGAAAGGGTGTTTTCTCTCGGCACTGAGGTGGAAAAGTAAATTAGCGTTCCCTCTGTGCCTGGCTCTGGCCCCCGACTAACTGAGAATGGTGTGTTGACAGCCACAAGATTGCTCTCTTCAAAGAGCTGTAACTAAAGGGACATGGCTCGTGCTTAAGTAAACACAAAGAAGTCTAGAGCTCTTACTTAGACAGGCAGGCCGTGGCATGTATTTCAAAATCGCCATGACATCAAATGGGCCGTCCAGATCAACTGGAAGTTATTCTGCGAGAGGCACTTCTACGGCGACATCTGCCATGTGGGTCTAATTTTTCACCTTGAATGATTGTGAACGCTGTGGAGGTTCATTGTAGGTCCATGCCTTCCTGACAAGATGCTGATTCGAGAGACAGAAAAAAAAAAAGGGGAAAGGGAGGGAAAAGCTTGAGACGGAGGGGAAAAAAGACAGAAAGCCGACAAGAGTGCCAAATCACGAATGCTGAGGACCAGCCGTCTACACAATCTCTGACAGGAAAGGGAATGCGGGGGGAAGAGAAGGGGGGGGGGGGAAAGAGAGGGGGGGGGGGGGGGGGG